>JACYXH010000175.1:337500-355000 GCA_026745465.1 Lota lota | reverse complement strand
CGAGCAAGAGACAGAAAGAGAGAGCCATCGAGTTAGAAAGATGGAGAGACAGAGAAAGAGAGAGAAATGGAATTAGATTGAATGAGCCCAAGAGAGGCAGATATATGGTTAGAGAGAGAGAGAGAGAGAGAGAGAGAGAGAGAGAGAGAGAGAGAGAGAGAGAGAGAGAGAGAGAGAGAGAGAGAGAGACAGAGAGAGAGACAGAGAGACAGAGAGAGAGAGAGAGAGAGCGCAACTGAGAGAGAGAGGGCAAATGCTCTAAAGTGAATGCTCTAAACATGGGGAGCAGCAGGATTATAGGAGATTAGCAACGTTGAGGTGTCGACCAGGGGATTTGTGTCAGGAGTGGGTTACAGTGGATGTGGACCATGGTCAATACTGCTGTGCTTTTATTTGAGAGATGTTGCCAGTTTCTGAATAGTAACGTTGCTGTGTAATGTGATGTAATGAAGTTTGTTTTTGCTCACCCTTAATAAATAAAAGTTCCATCTTCAGAAAGCAGAAAAACGTATAACAACAAAAAAGTGCTCCAGTGAAGTGAACACTCTTCCTCTATACCGGGGACAAGAAAAGTAGGGGTGTGATTTATTCATTGGCTACTCCCTGAAATCAAATAATTTGCATCAAAGGGGTGGAGTGAAGTAAATGAGCCCTCTGTCCTCGTTCATCGCAGATGCTTCTTGTTCTAAAGGGAAAATACATTTTTCTATTTTATGATTCGATAATTACAGCGCTGCACCATTTTATCTGCATCATAATTTTTGTGATTTCACTTAGTAAAGAACCTTGTAAGTTTAGCATGCTCCCTTAAAGGTCTTTCGTCCCTTCATTAAAACGGTTTTGTTTTCAAGGCTTATGAGTCTGTTTCTCCTTTTAATTAGGTGATTTGGGGGTTTTAGCTAATGCTGTTGTTCCCTTGCTAAGTGTGCGATTTGCATTCGTAGAGATAGACTTTAGTGTCCCGAAGGAAATGTTTCCTGGACAGCCCAGTGTCTGCCACATCAAATAAACAACAACAAGCATGCTAAGAAAAAAACACAATCCATTTAAATAAATGGTACGTGCCCATTATCTTACTACTGACACAGCACAGAACACTTACATAGAACACAATACAAGAGATGCTCTGGGTGGAGTTCAGGGTTTTAAAGGACAGGGGACCAAGCGTTGCAGTTGTAGTGAAATAAATGTACACGATGAATGTGTTGCTTCCCCGTGGACACACCCCTGACCCCGATCCATCCTGTTTCAGCTTGTGGGAGATGTTATCTGTTCCATCCTCACTCTGTGTGCTGGGCATCTGTGTGCTTCTGCAAACATTGGGCATCAAACCCAGTAATTGTCATCCGGGAGACGAAAGCCCTGGGGTGGCCACTAGGCTTGCCCACTTTCCAATACATTTTATAACTCATTAATTTGATAAATGGATGCATTATTGGAGAACTTCTTTAGTACTGTTAAACGGGAGGAACTTCCTTAACTTGAGTTAACAACTAGAATGGACAACAACAGCTCTAAAGCACCACAGTATTTCCACAGGGGAAAAACACAGCCATTTCAAGGCTGTTAACGTTCTCTTACTGAAAGAAAAACAAACCTGAAACAATGAAAATATTATTTGGAGCCATTCAAACCTCGGCTTTGGTTGAATTCAAATGGATATCTGGGACTGCATTGGCGAAGGTGTGTGTGTGTGTGTGTGTGTGTGTGTGTGTCTTTGCATGTCATTGTGTGTGTGTGTGTGTGCATGTGCTTGCGTGTGTGCATGTGTGTGTGAGTCCAGAGACACATCGGTTGATAACTATGCCTCTCGATCACTGTGATTGGATCAGAACTGGGAGACAGGCGCTACATCACTCTTATATAGCCTGCACACCTGCCTCTGTTCTCTAACCATTAAGCCAACCTACCCACATTTCATGTCTGAGTAGCATCACAGCCCTGGGTAGCTTCCAATAATGGGACACCCCGATGTGGTGTATTCCGCTTATACGACAGTTACAAACAATGATTGCAAATAAGTTACTTTCATCTAAATGTTGTTGGTTTTTTATCGACTTTGCTCAGCTGAAATTAAAGTAATTTGAGCATATTGTTTTAACGTTGTCAAGGAAACATCTGGCCAAAAGATGAATTTGACCGTTGTTTCTAAGGTTGGATTTACAGCACATTGATTCCAAACTGTTAAAAGGCAGCAATGCATTTTATTATAAATAATGCAAAGCCTTGGAATGTTATTGACCAATCAGTCAAGTATTTATATAAAGTATTTTTATGAAGGTGAATAAAACCCATGAAGGCACATATAAAAAGCCTACATATATAGTATCACAAGGCCATTCATCCTAACTCCAAACTGTCTCCATATTCCTCTGTTGAACTGCGCTAAGAGAAGCATGCTTAGCATCCCCGCTATAGCTAAGGAGCTAATGGCTGTGTTTTCTCTTCAAGTTAGTCCCTCAGCTGTGTACTAGCAAATTACCCTGAGACTTAAAACAAATATCCTGTGTGATATACTGAAGTCTGACACTCCTGCTTGTTCCACTAGGAAAGATCACTTGTATTTGTAGCGTGCGTGTGTGTGCATGTGCGTGTGTGTGTGTGTGTGTGTGCGAACGTATACATGGCAAACAATATTGTGTGAGTGTTTGTGAGTATGGTTGTGTCTGTGAGAGATAGTGTTTGTCTGTGTGTGTGTGTGTGTATGTGTGTGTGTCTGTTTGGTTGTGTGCGTGGTTGTGTGTATGTATTTTCACGTGTGTGTTTGTGTGTGTATGTGTATGTGCTGGTTGTGGTAGCCCATGACCATGTGTATGCATGCATGCACGTATAGTTGCCCGCGTGTTTGTGTGTGTGTGTGGATTCAATATTCAGCCTCATTGTCAGTCCAGTGATGGATGTGCTCAATGCTGAAATACAATTTTTATTTTTAATAGGTTCCACAATCAATAACCCACAGCAAGTGTGTCTCAACTATAGCTGGATGGCACAACTTTTAGAGTCGGTTATTACAAGTCGTATCAGTGCTATTTGCTGAAACAAAGACAAATAAAAGGATAATATACGGGATGTCTTCCAGATTTCTCAGCTGTCATTTACACATGGTTTATTAAAATGTCACATCTGCCACAAGGAGAAGTTCCTGTGTGTGTGTGTGCGTGTGCGCTGGGTAAAGTTTGTATTTGTGTGTTCCTGTTTTTTTCCATTAGCTGTTGTTTTCTCTGCTTTCTCCTTTTGCTTTGTTATCGTTTTTTACTGTCTCTCGCCCTCTCTCCATATCTCTATCCTAGCTTAACCTAGCTAGCTTCATCTCTCTCTCACACCCTCTGTCTCTCTCTTGTCGCTGAGGAGAAGAGAAATGTGGTGCAATTTGCTGAGTGAAAACAGCATAAAAACAATATGATCTATGGAGAGGTGAGGAGAGATGCAATGAGGAGAATAGAGAGGAGAGGTGAAGGGAGTAGAAGATAGGAGAGAAGGAGAGAGGAGAGGAGCAGTGAGTAGAGGAGAGGAGATGAGGGGAGTGGAGAAGAGGAGAGAGAAGCGGAGAGACCAAAGAGGGGAGCAGAGCAGACAGGAGGCAAGTTGAGAGGAGGCAAGTTGAGGGGAGGTGAGAGTGCAGGAAAGGAGATTAGATAAGGGAAGAGAAGAGGACAGAGAAAGGGGAGATGAGGGCAGAGATGGAGAGAGTGGAGAGAGAAGAGGCAAGACAAAAAGGGAAATATGAAAGCAGTCAAGAGAGAGAGTTAAATAGTGCAGCAAGAAGAGGACAAACAGTGATGGGAGGAAGGTGAAGAGAGGTGCTTGAGAAGAGAAGGGACGAGGGGAGGGAGTAAAACAAAAGGAGACAAGGAGAAGAGCAGCTGAGAAGGGAAGGAAAGAATAGGGAAGGAAAGAATAGAGAAGAAAATGAGTGGACAGAGGAAGTTCGAAAGCTTTGGCCTTATTGGACACCCGAAGTGAGAGAAAGAGAGAGAAAAAGAGAGAGGGAGAGGGGAGATTCAGGCTCTCCCCCAGCTGTTCGTGGCTCCTGTCTTCCGTTTCCCTCTCTTTCTCCTTCCTATCTCTCTTTCTCCTTCTTCCTCTCCCTCTTTGCTCCTCTCCATCACTATCTATTCCTCTCTCTCTCTCACTGCTCTCTGTCTCTTCACTCATCCAAATTTAATTAGGAACTGTCGGATGCAGCCTGGCTGGTGTATGTGTGTGTGAGTGTGTGTGTGTGTGTGTGTGTGTGTGTGTGTGTGTGTGTGTGTCTGTATTACACATGGGTGTATAGTATTGCAATTTTGGAAGTATAGCAAATTTGTGTGTGGTATTGAGGTTGGGGGTTTAGGAATAAACTTAACAAACACACACCTTCAAACATACACCTTCACACACACCACACACATACTACAAATAGATTTACTGTTTATACTTGAGGGATGTCAGTCACAATTGCAAAAGCAATTAAGTTATTTATAATTTCTCTTCTACAGGTACAAGTATGCACATGCAACTCTTACCTGCATACAGACATCATGTAAGCGGTCTCCTTCCCTTTACATATCATTTTTATCATTAAGCCAATCAGTACAGTCCTTAATCACAGTAACAGTCTAAAAGGGCTTCATAAGCCCACATTTTAATACACCCCCTAACCCCAAGCCCTCTGGGGGCCAAGGAAAACTAAAAAAATCCAAATCCAAGGGAAAAATCTTGAGAAACAACACAACTCCTTCCAGGCATGGTTAGCATTTTCCGTATCGCCTCCCTCTTTCTCCATGTTCTATACATCTTAGTTTGTCATTGATGCTTTCTATCACACCACAATAGACAAGGTCTATTGACATCTCATCCTACATTTTTAAAATTTGAATTTTGGATTTGAACGAGGATCAATTCATAACATAAGTAACCAACAACATCGCTAATTAGTTTTCGTCTAAATGCATCCATAAGCATTTACCCAACCCGCTTATTGAAAATTACCTCCCACTACCAATTTAGGTCAGCCGTGATTCAGACTGAATTCATTAAACGTGATTCTTTAAGGAAGTGCAGGTTGTCTATGGTGAGCCTCATGAATACGTATTGATCTCTCCGTCCTCCAGCTGTTCTTTCCATCTCCTGTTTTTGGCCCTGGTTTCTCTTAACCATTCATCATCTGCAGCCAGGTCAGATCTGGGGCTCCTGCCCCTTTTCCGGAATGAACTCTGAGCACCGCTTTGCACAATTAAACCGGCCATGCAAGAAATAATTGTCCCAACCATCATTCTCTGTGATTTATTCGCTGAACTGAACTCTGGTGTTTCCTCCCAGGGCTCGTTCAGCAGCTGAACCAGGTTAAAGCTACGCGCTGGTACATATGTCTTCCTTCACCTATTTAACACATAAAGATAACCTAAATTATTCTGCTGTACTAGGGAAGCGGTGTTAATCTTGGACCCTGCTGCTAACTCCAGTGACAGTTGAAGTCTGTCCCGTGGTTTAAAAGCTCCACACGTCGGCTGATCCATGTGCCTCTAATTCATCAAACCTCCTTATTTTGATGCTGATCAGCGTTTCTTGTCGGTTGACCCAAAATCCTGGGGTGACCTTTAACTTTTGGGGTGCCGCACCTCCAATGGTGTCCAATGCCCCTCTCTAACACCGCTCTCAGTGGAAGGGCAGCAACAACCAGTATCTCTGGCATTTTTATACAGAAATAGACGATAACGGTCTGTTTCATTGTAGTAGGAGAATGTATTTGGAGTACTAGCAGGAGTGAATACGCAGTCGACAGCAGGATTTGAGACAGTTTAAAGAATGTTCTGTGATGTCAGTACCATGGCCTCGTTCACACACTGGTGTAAGGAGAAGTGGAGCAGGCCAACCTTCCATGAAGAATCCTGTCTTAATTGGGCCCTGCGGTCAGTGTACTTGTGTATGTACGTGTGTGTTGGTGTGTGGGTGTGGGTGCTTGTGAGTGTGTGCATCGGAAACTTATGCTCATTAAAAAACCATGCACAATAATAAATCATTATATCAGATATGCATGGAGCACCAATAGTATTAAGTGGAATTCCCCTGCCATCCAATTACATCTTACATCAATACACATATATTCATATTTAATTGTAATCACTGTCTCTGATTGGCTATCAATTAGTGTCATGTAATGTCACTTGACACGAATGTCACAGATTGTCATCACAAAAAAACGTATGAAATGTAAAGGTTTAATGATGCGTCTTAATCTACATTTGATCCAATCACAATGCAGCAATGGGACACATCCTGTTAATGAAGCATCTATGTATGTATTCGTCTGTTGGATAACCTGACTAAATAGTTTGAACTTTTAATGGGAAAGAGACCAGGTAGATTCAAGGTGAACGAAACAAGACACTAATTCCTTGTTTAATTAGCGGGCTGTCAATGCCCATTAGCTGCCACAGAAAGCCAGATCCTTCTTCTTGTAATATCAGCTGTGCTAGTGAATCGAAGCATCCAAGCGGGGTGCTTCAGAACAGCGTGATGTATTACACGGAACATGAACAAGACCGTCGGTGATGTTCTAGTATGGTGTTTGGAATGCTGATCTGGCAATATGTAGTAAGCATCTAGTTTGAAAGAGTATGAAATTCATGGACAAAACCTTCAGATCCGTAGCGTGTCATTGATCCCACACATACAAATGGATCTGAATGATTTACGGCCCCGGGATATCAACGCGGCATGGACATTGACTGGACCCAATCCACGCACAGCAAACATGATCTACCCTCAGGCAAAGCTAGACGTGGACCGTTAAAGACTTAGGTACCCTATATCATTGGTATAATTACTTTCTTTCATATTTAAAAGCCTTCCCCAGACGCGAGGCACTTAATGGATGTGTTGTGTATTTATGATACAGAACATTTACGAGAGTTTAGAACACAATGCCTCTCCAGAGGCGTTGTTTTTTTGTACATGAAACTAGTCAACACAAACACTTAAAGTAGTGAACTTCATGGGAGTTTCTCTTGAGGGAAACCAAGGTTGCTGCTGTTAATTCTCCCGCACAATTTGCTCTCGCAGTTTGTGGCTTTGGGTTCAGTGGTGGTCCTCTGATTGGGTTTCAGTGTTTTCGTGTTTGAGTAACAAGCTCAAATATCTTATTGAGTCATTGGTTCCTAGGTTTTCCAATTATATTTGTAATGGTTTGAATCATTATCCCAATTTTTTCTCAAAGTACTCAAAAACAAAAAAACACTTACGTACACGTTGTGTTTCTATTACAACCCAACTAGTTTATTAAAAATGTTCAATACCTTCTCTTTTCACACAATGGCTCCACTCTTCACTAGATCTCACTCTGCCTTTGGAGGTACTTTGAAGACCCTTCTGGGAAAAGCAGTCAAACATACCCAGTGTAAAACATATTATAATGTAGTGCCGTTCAAACTGCATAACAAAATCAATCACCTCATGTCTTGAGTGGCAGATCCTGGTTTGATTGACCAGTGGACCAACTATTATGGATGGTAATAGTTCCTCAGACCTGCACCTGTCACACCAATAATGTGGTCCAGCGACTTCCCCATGAAAACCCATACATTAGTCTCCAGTCTATTAATTATGTCAATACGCCACCTCAACGCGGGTGATTGACTCTAACAGCAATCAATCAATACTAACAACTTACTCTACTGTATTTCTAATTATTTAATGAAATGATTATAGTAACCACGTTAAGTAAGTACTCTTATTGATAAATGGTCAGCAACACTTTATGATTAACACACCATATACATGCGTAGGGGGATGGATGATCCTTTATATGTCATATACAACTACAGAAGAACCCCATATCTCCCTTTTCAGCCACCTCGTAAACGGCGTCAACACGCCGGTCCAGTTAGTGGTGATTGATTGCTTTTGATGAAGAGAACTCCCGCTTTGATTTTGGCGGACTGCTTGTGTGTTGTTGTTTCTGTTTTTCTCTCACTCATGCGATGGCATTGACAAAAGCATTGCTCTCCCTTTCGCTGTCTGTCAATTCAGGCCACGTATTATCAATTTCAGGAGCAGGGACACCGCGGTAAGCCCATTCAATACCGGTAAATATTGTGCGCCGAACGGAGAAGTGATGAATTGTATTGACGGTGTTGTCATGAGGAAACAGCGGCGCCATCGCTCAACGCCCTCGTCCTCACTTCCTGAGGAAAGTTCTAGGAATGTAAAACGATCCAAAATGGCTGATGAATGCTGCATTCCACTGTGAGTGAACATTCTGTTAGCAGAGTTACAAATCCCTGTTCAACAACCCCGTCATTAGCGAAAGTCAACACGAAGCGTTGATAGTTTTTTTTTTTTACCGCCCCGAGGGAGCTGTTCACTCCAAGCTCTAAGTGTGTATCTGTTGTTGCTCGGGCTCAAGCGTTTCAGGGTAGCAGCTGTCCCGGAGGTGCTGTCAAGATGGATCCACTGAGTCCAACTGCTTTTAAAGCATCATCTAAGAAATGTCAGCTATTCAGAGATAGCTGGGGTTTTGATTCGTGTTGTTGTTGCTGTTGTTGTCCTTGTTTACAGCAGATCCTCTTGCCACTTGAGCGCTGACTTCCATTTGTATGTAGAAAGTTAACGTTTTTGTCCTTAAGGGGTATAAGTAGTAGAAGATGAACTCGTTTTTCGTATTTCAAATTGAGCTGCAATACTCTAAGGGTGATCGAACAGCTTCCTTATTCAGCTACTAGTGATAGCCATCATTCCTCCTCCAGTCTTAAATACCCATGAGTGCATCGCTGAAGGGCCATTGTAGTACATAGTGTGACTGAACTTAAGACAAATAATCTCATAGAAAATACTTGATTTAGCCTTACTGTCACTCTCCTTCAGGATGTCTTTTGTCAAAGTTTGGACAATAGTTCAGGAAAATACAAGCAGATTTGTGCTTTGGTTTGTTATCTTTGTTTATGGAAACACTTTGAATTTGGTATTGCATGGCTAAACTCATTGTCGCGGAAATATGGCAATTCATCAACTCCTGCTTGAAGTATCTCCGAAGCCTTACATTGTTCCTGAATATGGTTTAAGTTTTAACTCAATGCACAAAGATTGTAATGGGAAATGGAAAACATGTCACTTTTAAATTGTTAATTTAAGTCAATTTGATGAGGAAGCACTTTCGTCTCACTGTCATACAGTCACGAAACTTTTAACAACCCAATGTTCTTTTAGAAAAAAATTGAAAATGATAGCAACTTTCCAGAAAAAAACGACCTGACTAATGTTTCAGAACAATTCACATATAGCAGTGTGTCACGCACGACGGTTTCTCCTAGAAAACGCATGAACTTCTGACTTAAGAACTAATTAAAACCAAAGATACTCCACCAGAGTACAGAAGTATGTCTCCCAGTTTTAATTGTTCTGTCTTGGTCTTGCTGAGTAATAGTGGCCTGACGGGGAATGCCAGACTGCACTGCTTAATTGTGTCCCACTGGGGGTGTTCTGGAGTATCATAAAAGGAGACGTCATGCAAAGTGGAATTCTGCGTAATGTGTAAGAAAGAACATGTCTGCGTGCGTGAGTCACCAAAGTCAAAATAAAAAATACAAAGAAAGTACAGATTTGGTTTTCTTGCAATATACATATATATATATATATCTTTTTTTCTTTTAATGGCGCATCTTCCATCTTCCATCTCCTGGGGTAGTTGAATTAGGGTGCCGTTGAAACCTACAAATTATTGTAGCAAGAAGTCGAGAAGTGTGAAATAGTCCCACACCTGTTGTTTGAAGTGCTGTACTACAGCAACTATACGCCAAGGAATATTGATGGGACTAATTAGCGGGGCAGCTCTTGGGGAAATACCTGAATGGCCACAGTATTACAGTGAAACAACAAAACAAGCTAGTTCACTCCGGAAGTTGGTACTATGGAAGTAAATGATCTGCCAACAACTGCATTTATTTCATTTTAGGCTATGGCTTCATAGGAGGGGGCAAGATAGTGTTGGGTGTTTGACTCCCATCTTAGGGTATGGGGTTAAATCTCCCCAGCCTACCTGTAGGCATCCTAAATGGCATGTATCCAAATTCGTTATAAGTTGCCTTTGCTAACAGAGGTTAGCAGAGATGGTTAACAGAGATGCAGTGGGAATAGAAAGGTTGGGGGAACGTTATGGTGGATTTACCTGGACAGGTATTCCACTTCATAATCGTTAAAGTAATGCTTATTTATGAGCAGTACTTTGCAATCCATTGTGATACTGTAAAAGGTACACCATGGTATTTATCATAGTCCTGTAATACACTAATGCACCACCTGGTATTTCATACCTGTACTTCAGGAACAGAGGGGATCTGTTTTCCTATCCGAGCCCCTCAGGCTGTGTGTGATTGGTCGGTGAGTCAGGGGCTCCAGAGGAATGGGGAAGAAAGGGAACTTTAACCCTGGCTGGTTCAGACGGAGAGAGAGAGAGCGCGCGAGAGCCCTGGAAGACTTAATAGCTTCTTATTAACCAATTACTGCTGCGAAACCCACTGGGCTGGGATCAAGCCTTCTCTATCTGTCTGTCTGTCTGGCTGGCTGGCAGTACAGTAATCGGTCTCACCCTGTAATGTGCTGGGTGAATGAAGGTGGTAGGTGTATAGGAATAGCACTGACAGTTATCTCTTCTCATCTAACAATGAGTATTAAAGAAATTATCATTTTTAGTGAGCAGCAAAATGGAGCTAAGCTATTCCAGTCTCACTCTCAGTCTTGGACATATGTGAGTGTTAGCGCCGGCAATGTTGGCCTTGTTGCTATGGTAGAGTTAGCAAATAGCAACGTATTAGCGCACATGGGGACATTCCCACCTGTGCCATGCGGTTCTCCTGGATTGTGGGATATTAGAGGTCAAAGGTTATCTGCTGTTCATTATAGAGCGTGGGCTCCAATCGTGATTGGGGCTGTTTAGCTTTGATGAAGATGCTGTCCTATTTCATTTATCCCAATAACCTTTGATGTATTGTATGTGTGTGTGTGTAGTCGTACACGGCATTTGAGGGTCCTTGAAGGGGAGATACAATAAACTGAGACGTGAATATACTTTCCCAATCTTTGTCTTTGTTTGATTTGGATCATTTGATCAGCGAGTATCATTTACCTTGTGAAACATCCTTTCAAAGACCTTTGAGTGAGTTATAGTGAGATTCTGAGAGCTGCCTTCAAACATGTAAATACCATTAGACATGACTGCAAGGTATGAGAAAGAGGAAGGCCAATGTCTTGGATGGAACTCGTTTCTTGAGGTTTTTAGTAATGAGTGTTTCTTTACCCTGCGGTGATGTTTGGATATTTAACAACTTCCTGGATTTGTTAATTTCCATGAACTCATATCAGATGTGCTGAGAACGTGATGCTATAAGCCAGGGGTGTAGTTTTGCCCTCATCATTAACGTTACTGGAAATGATGCGATTATTCAGTGTTTATTACATAGCTGCACTGTATTACAAACAAAGCTTATCAAATCACAGAATACCATGATTAAATTATTGTTATTCTCTTGGAAGGTATTTTCTACTGCATCTTTTACGGGAAACAGATCATTAGTCATTTTTTCTTACTGTCTTTCCATCTTTCCTTCCCTTCTTTCTTTCTTACATCCTGGGTACACACACACACACACACGGACTTACAGACGCACACACATATGGCCTCCCATTATTGTTATTAATTAGCAGTCCACAGTCATTGGCCCTGTCGAGAATCAACTGCTAATCTGTTCTGAACGACTGAAGCTGAGGAAGCAAATTAGCAGAGATCCATTAAAGCACAACAGTGGGCGACTCAGAGATACCCACACACAGACCGGTGCACAATAATAAACGCTCACACACACACACACACACACACACACACACACACACACACACACACACACACACACAAACACAGACCCAAACCCTCCTCTCTATTCGTCTACATCAATGACTTCAACCTCCCATCACTAAACTAATTAGGTGTATCTGAAACCTTTTTCCTCCTCAGCCGGCAGTTCAGTGAATTACACCGACCATACAAACGCAGCGGTGGTAGATCTCTCTCTGGACCGCGAACAGACTGGCAGATGGAGGAGGAGCGAGAGTGATGGGGGGGGGGGGGGGGGGGGGGGGGAGGAAGAGGGCAGGCAAAGAGAGGGGCATGAAGGAGACGGAGAGTGCAGAAGGAGAGGGAGATAGCTCTCTTTTTAAACTTTTCCCTCTCCCTTTACCCCTCCCTCCATCACCCCCTCACACCTCAGTTGAGACATGAGCTAGGGGCCCGAGTGCCACTCTGCCCACTTTAGCACCAGCGTCGCTATCAGCTAAGCCATTACCATTAATAGGAGTGCCTCCATTTGCTAGCTAGCTAGCAACACCCCAACCCCCATCCCACACCCAACCCAGATGAGCCTTACGCCTCCCCCGGAATTCACTAGCGCTAGCATTAAAAGCCTTTATCTCGATGTGATGACTCGACACATGTGGGCTACGCTGGAGACGCTACAGGCTAATTGTGAATTCATTGGACAGGAGACAGAGTGATGATTAGGGTGTGTTTTTTTATTTATATTTTGTGCTTGCAACGGCTAACCGTCTGGGAGCTGTTGGCATCACCGGCGCAGGCTACTTAGAGCTAGAATAATTAGATTAAGCAGCAAATGGAGGCACACCAAGATAGTAGGTGGAAATGGATGTTTGTGGGAGGTTATATGTGTGTGTGTGTGTGTGTGTGTGTGTGTGTGTGTGTGTGTGTGTGTGTGTGTGTGTGTGTGTGTGTGTGTGTGTGTGTGTGTGTGTGTGTGTGTGAATGTGGGTATGATGTATGTGTGCGGGCATGATGTGTGTTTGTGGGCATGATGTCTGTATGTGGATCTATGTGTTTGTGTGTGTGTGTGTGTGTGTGTGTGAGTAGAAGGGCAGCATCTGTGTGTGTGTTTGTGTATCTGTGTGTGTGTGTTTGTGTGTGTGTGCATGGTGTGTGCATGGTGTGTGTCTGTGTATGTGTATGTGTGTGTGTGTATGCCTATGTTGCATCCTGATTTTCAAGTAGATATTACGAGACCCACATTGTGTGTTATCATGTAAGCCAAATGCCCAGTGGGTGGTGTGTGTGTGAGTGAGAGAGAGAGAGAGAGAGAGAGAGAGAGAGAGAGAGAGAGAGAGAGAGAGAGAGAGAGAGAGAGAGAGAGAGAGAGAGAGAGAGAGAGAGAGAGAGAGAGAGAGAGAGAGAGAGAGAGAGAGAGAGAGAGAGAGAGAGAGAGAGAGAGAGAGAGAGAGTGTGTGTGTGTGTGTGTGTGGACGTATTGTGGTTGAGCTCTGTGTCAGTAAATGATGCTGAACAAACTGAATGTCTCTACTGATTTAACTTACATTTAAACAGAGGTCTTAAACTAAGAACCTATTAGAATAATCAATTAGACCCAATGTTTTCTTTGTAGAGTAATCACAGTGAATTACCATTGACATAAAACCAACATGAATTGATTGACACACACACACATACACGCATGCACAGGCACACAAACACACTTGCACACTGTGTGTGTGTATATGTGTATGTGTGTGTCTGTTTGTTTACCTGCATGTGTGTCTGTACATGAGTGTGCAGCACATTAAGCACATTATCCTGGCTGCTGCCTGACCTTTGCTGTTCAAGCTAATGGCGTGATTACAGGGCGAGCAGACACGCCTGGTGTTAGCGTCTCTCCGGCCGTCCAAGGCTAACGACGGCTAGCAATCATTATAACTGTGATACTGGTCAGCACTGAGGCACACATTTACGTCTTGTTGAAGTCGGCAAGTATGGCTGCCAGACAGACATTTAACCCCCCGACTGTTGGTGGAGGAAGATAGGCTACTTGTGGCTAGGGTGTTAGCTGAAAGGTTCTGGTTCAATCCCCATACCCATACCTGTTTCTTAATGACATGTGTTATTAATTCACTCAAAGGCGCTTTGGATCAAAAGTGTCTGCTGAATGACAGGATTGTGGTGAATAGAAGTGGAGAAAGATTGTGATGAACCAAGGCATCATAGCAATCTCAACAGTAAACAGTAACTGCTACACTCCACACTACTTTTGTAAATGTAAATGTTACACTTTTCTGAGCTCAGTGCTCAGTGATGTAATCATGGAAAATGATCAGCTGAATCTGCACTGAAAGATATTAATACTGTGGATTGGACTGGGGTTGGACACTACACAATTTGCTACCTCACATACCTCAGACAGATCAGACACTTCTGCCTGTCTCCTCTGCTCTGTGACAAGAGGAATCCAGAAATTGTTTGGATCCCCTTCTGTCAGGAGCACAGACACTAGGGAGGGTCTTAACTTCAGCTTACATAGATAAACACAGGATACTGGGACCAAGGCTCCACTATCCTCTAGGAAAACACTGCTTGCCTGCACAGGATAATTCGCTAAAGTCTACTCTAGACTCATAATGTTGTGAATAGTATACCCTAGACAACATTCTCCAGCCACATTCATTTATTTATTTTGCATCTCCATTTTTTTCTGTTCTTATTGTGTGTATAGACATATTCACTGTTCATTTTGTTAGTAGTTTAACTGCTTTCAATTCGTATCTCTTTTTTGGAACTCTATGACTGTCCTGTAATAGCAGCTGTGGCATCCGGATTTCATGTGAGGGATCAATGAAAAACGATCTAATTAAAATCTACCTATGTTTACGCTGAAAGATATGTAATGGAAGTAATATACTCTAGACTCATGTCATTTAACAAATGCGTCTACTCTAAATTGACTACTTTCAAACATTAGCTCCTAAATTAGATTTCTAGGCAGCTGGCAAGTTTGCGCTCAGTCTGGGATTGTTTCCTCAAGGCCAGGGCAAGGTCTTGAGCAACGAGAGAGAGGGGAGAGAGAGCGATGAGAGATGAGAGATGAGAGATGAGAGGTGATGTAATCAGACATAAGGACAGCGAATCAGAAGCTGCTTCCTTGTGTTGCACTGCTATTGTGCTATTTCTATTGTATTGATAACCTTGACCTGAACAGCTGTCGGCACACTCCAGAACCAGGTCTGGTGCTGTCTGCTCAACTCACATTTAACTGTAAGAAACATAAGAAACATGGTTCATAAGGGGAACTAGACACACATGCAACAACACAGGACTGTGTCATACCTATGGTGTTATAGAGGTAGATCATACAGTGGAGGGAACCTTGCAAGAGCCATATAGTGTAAATTATACTACAATTCCAGTCAGCTGTTGTTTTTGGATGGAGCAACCGAAACTGCAAATGGAAGTTGTTTATCTGCGTTGTTGTTTTCTAGGACACACTCAAATGAGTCCTTTCCCTAAAGAGATGTTATTTATTACTTCCTCCAGAATAGCCTTTACATTCAATCATATGCCTGGTAGGACTCACACACACACATACACATGCACGAACATACGCATGCACACACACCTGCGCTGTGTGTGTGTGTGTGTGTGTGTGGAAAATGATCGCCTAGCTCTCTTAGTGAGTGATTGAATGTGTGTGTGTGTGTGTGTGTGTTTGTGTGTGTGTTTTCTGTGTGTGCACATGTATGCATGAGTGCATATGTGTGGGTGTTTTGTCTGTGAGTGTGTTTGTGTGTCTGTGTTTTATCTGTGTGTGTGTGTGTGTGTGTGTGTGTGTGTGTGTGTGTGTGTGTGTGTGTGTGTGTGTGTGCGTGTGAGAGGTGTGCATTCATGTGTTTCACTAAACAACAGGTCACATGCGTGTCATAAGAATGTTTCACATCTGTGGTCAGTCAATGAGATGGTAGGTTTTCATTCCCATAAGAGAGGGTTAGAAAATAAAGCTGCAGATTCTTTATTTCAGTCACTTTGTTGTTGGCATTTTCTTAAGAGGCGTTAACTGTTGTTGAGTTTGATGAATTGTAGTTAAGGTTAAACAACTGTGTGAGCTGAAACCTTATCTGCCAAGGTTTTCTTTTTATCAATGTCGCTTTACCCTCTCGATTTCTCCTTTTTGATTATTCACAGCAATGTCAATGTCTTCACAGAGGAAGGCGAAAGTCATTGTAGTTTCTCTAACCTTTTCCTTAGACCTTGACACACACACACAGTCTCTTTGGAAATGCCAACATGAATTTAATTCAACTGTTTTTCATTTCCTATCTACTGCTGACTCAACTGAAGCACAGGTTTCATATTGGTCTCTGAGGGGCATTTAAAATGGGATTTAGTTTCACACTGACAAGTCTCACTAGACAATCCATAACAAACAAATAAAGACTAAACAATATGTGCGAGACTGATATTGGCAGTGATATGCTATGTATCTTCAACACTACAGCAGTATCTATTGAGACGGTTAGATATAACACTTGTGCGAATATTAAAATAGAATTCAAAACGAGCTGATCGACACCACGTTGCATAGAATTCTCCAAGCACCGAATTGGAGGATCGGAAATTAAAGCCAGTTGAGTGTGGAGAACATGGAGGCTATCCCAGACTTATCATCCCCAGGTATGTTTCATCATCCAGTTTCACCTCTTTTAATTATTTGTAATTCATTGGTTTACCCATCCCTGCCACGCCTTAAATGAATATCATGAGTATGTTATATAAATATATAAGCATCAAATTGAACCTGTTCTGATTGGTTTCTTTGTGGTCGTTGAGCACACCAACGCGATTAGTTTTTTAGGAGCCGTGGGCGATTCTCATCAAATCTTTTGGATCCAATATACAACATTTGAACTAGGCAATATGTTCTGTTTTACTGAGCAGGACATGCAGGCAGGACCTAAAGCCTGCAGCACAGTCTAACAAACAGCTCAGACTCTGAGTATCTCTGGAGAAATACAATGTATCGCCAAATTTAGCATCCATGCTTGGTTGAATGTGAAATGTTATTTCACAATGATGTTGCAATTGGAAAGCAGTATATTGCTTTCCAATATTGTTTTATGTAAATGGATTGCTATAAATGAACAGCCACAACAGACACAATGCGATACGATATGATACTAAACTATAGTTTATAGGAAAACAATACACTACAACCTATGTATCCACAAATAACATATCTTGATAGCAGTGTGGTTTGAGACGGTTGTTCAGTTTCACTTCTAAATAGTAACTAAAACAGACTGTAGTGGGCGCTGTAGTATCAAAGCAGGAGAGTGACTCAAGTAGGGAATGTTGTCACGTGTGTCTCTTCTTCTGCTGTTACTGTCACTGCTGGCTCTCCAACAACTGACAAGATACACAAAGGTATCCCCTAAGGTGTTATCTCACTGTGTAGCACTATTTACTTTTTCCCATTCATCTTTATCCACGTGACTTACAGTGATTTATTTAGATACACATCATTAAGGAGAGGAAAGATGAAGTGAGGACATAAGTTCATCTGAAAATAAATTCCTGGACTTGTGAGTTATAAAGGTGACTGTCATGGGGCTGGGCTTGAAGTGCATTCATGGAAATGGATGTGACAATTTGTTTTTCTGTGTTGAGTGCTGACATCCATTCGAGACAGGACGTGACCAAATG
>JACYXH010000175.1:330000-335000 GCA_026745465.1 Lota lota | reverse complement strand
CTGATAATATAGAAGTTTATAAACCCCTTCAGATACATTGTCTTCTTAGATTCTCATCCACGTTTCCCTGATCATTCCCAGAGCGGACAGATCGTTTGGTCTGGATTTTAAGTATTAAATATGCAAGCAAGAAATGTAACCATTATTGTCTACCAGCAAGCATTGGCGCTGATCAAATCCAGACTTAGCCGTACTACAAGATGTTGCTCATTCCTAAACCAATTGCTCTCCCTGCTCTTATTCTTCCTACCTGGGGTTTGAAAAGCCTGTAAATTATTTTGCAGTGGGGGATAATGTATTGGCTACTCCCGGCCGAAAGGTACTGTGTTTGATCTACGATAAACAGAGCCTGACCTTTAGGAAGCCTTGAACAAGGTTCCTCATCCACTACCTGCTCCTTAATGACTGTATGTATCTGCATCCAATGTAAGTCACTTTGTATGAAAGTGAAATGACTAAAAAATACAATTGAGTGCAGAGCCAGACTCTGAATAACCAGGCATACCTCCGGGGACAACAGCAGTTAAAGCGCTGACTCCGCCGGGGACTTTGCCAGGGATTGATTGAAGCCTTTAACACCCAATGAAAAGTTGTTAAGCGGGGGGGGGGGGGGGGGGGGGGGGACAAAGTGTGACACTTTGTTTTCTCTCTCATTAGCAATCACGCAACGTCTGATTGATCATGAATAAACAATGTCCATCAGAGTTCAACGTTATAGGTCCATACCAGGATCTATTAATAGACTACATTAGTGTAGAATAGAGTTTATCGCCAAGCTGCAATATAGGACTGAAACAAGGGGATGTTAAGAAGACCAGAGCAAAAGTAGAACTGAATCTGCCTTCTTCCATTAAATGTGCTACACAACTCAAAACCATACCCTGTCTCTCTCCATCACTCTCTGATGCCTCTGCCAAGCCTTAATCCATGCCGTTGTCTTCACCTCCCGCCTGGACTACTATAATAGCCTCCTGTTCGGGGCCTCCAGCCATATTTCTGCAATACGTGCAACACCAAGCTGCCAGGGTCCTTCTCCGCGCAAAGTCCTGGCAGCACATCACCCCAACCATGCAACAACTCCACTCGCTCTCTCTAAAAGACTCCTTTTACCCTCTGAGGTGTAAGGCTACTAGGTTTTGCTATGCTTGTCATTTCACCTTTATATTCCATATACTGAAAAAAAGAAAGCAATGCTTGGCATTGTTTTTTTCCTCGCACAACCTCATCTATATTGCCTGACCATTCTTTCGTCACTTTGAGATACTGAATCAACACACAGGATCAAAACATGAACAAATATTGATAATCTATCAAATAAATTAATATATATTTACAAAATATACAAACAATAAATGTATTGGCCATAGTAAATAAGTCTGTGCAATCAGTCTTTGTTTTTTTCTCTCTCTGTTAGTCTGGATTTCAATGATGTGCCAATTATACTGTTTATTTTATTTCCCTTATGTTATTCCCTTATTACCTTAATATTTCTTTGATGTGTCTTAGATATCACAAAAAGAAGAGCCCTTAAAGGTTTAGGAGAGTATAGGAGTACTGCTTCATACACCTGCTGTTCTAAAATCGCAGTCTGCACTCAACTTTTGAGGTCCAAAATGGGGTTGATGTTGCGGACAACGATTTATCACAAAGCACACATAAACCAGTGTTCTATTAGAAGTTGGCCGAGTGTGACGGGTCCCCTTTAAAACTATCATTGAGATTTATTTGGAGAATTTGCCACCAACAGCATGGAGTAGGGACCATATTATTTTCCTATGTGATGACATTAGTGTTGTACCATGAAAGGGATACATACTATAGGTGTGCTGAAAAAACAACCAAAAGGGCTAAAGTATGGGAGTGTATCACTGTGCCAGTGGCTCTGCAGTGAGAGAAACCAGGAAAGTGATCCCTTAGGCCCAACAATCTCTACCATCCCTTCTTGTCACTGCTCCTGTAGAGATCTGGTTTAGTAATCCTATTGGCTGTCCTATGGTCACCCCAGCCCCACCCCATCCACACACACACACACTAACACACACACACACACACACACACACACACACACACACACACACACACACACACACACTATTGCACACGCTCTTAAGAGACCATTAGCCTATTCCTTATGGGCTTTTCCATGCTCTTAGCTGACTACCAGCTCTGTCACAGACCGCCTACAGCAACCGACCCCCCCCCCCCCCCCCCCCCGTGTGTGTGTGTGTATGTCTGCGTGTCTTGTGTGCATCCCATGCAAACATTACATACAAGATTATCTTTGTGTTTTATGATTGCAGACTTGATTTATGTAGAAAGACAGGAATGGATAGACATTGCATTGGTGGTGGTGGTGGTGTGTGTGTGTGTGTGTGTGTGTGTGTGTGTGTGTGTGTGTGTGTATGTGTGTTTGTGTGTGTGTGTCAGGAATGTAAACTGCAGGTAAGAGGAAGGAGAAATACGTGTGCGTAATCTGGCCATTTCAGGGATAACGGTATCTTAGTATGATGACAGGATGGCTGTATGGTGGAAAGTATGTCTCCCTCTGATTCTGTGTCGTTTCCATGACCACGCTTAACAGAGGAGCTAATAAGAACAGTTGTAGTCAGGTGCAAAAATGTATCATTACGGTACATATCTCAGTCTTTTCCATAACCCTTTGACTACAGTGCAACATCAGTTGGTTGCAGGGTCAGCCTCTGGCTTATATGGTTAAAACCAGGTGAATCCTACAGGAGTTAATGTCGTGAGACCGAGTGATTGTGTAAATGTGCACAGGGTCCTCTTCCTCCAGCGGGGGAGGGGGGGGTTAAGGTTGTGGCTCATTGGGGAGCTAATGGTGGGGATGGTTGTGTGTGGGGTGAGGTCGGACACTCTGGGAGGATTCAGTGACACCCCCTCTCCACTCCTGATATACTTCTATATACTGTCTTTCTACTTTATAATGTATACTGTTCTACTGAGGAAGTGGTGAAGGAGCGGAGGAGGAGGAGGAGGAGCACGAGGTGGTCGAGGTGGAGGTGAAGGAGCTGGAAAACGAGGAGGAGGAAGTGGTGGATGAGGAGGTAGAGGAGCTGGATAACGAGGGGGAGGAGGAGGTGGTGGATGAGGAGGTGGAGGAGCTGGATAACAAGGGGGAGGAGGAGGTGGTGGATGAGGAGGTGGGGGAGCTGGATAACGAGGTGGAGGAGCTTGATAACGAGGTGGAGGAGGAGGTGGTGGATGAGGAGGAGAAGGTGGATCAAGAGGAGGTAGTGGAGGAAGAGGTGGAGGTGGAGGAGTAGGGTGGGGAGGTGAGCAGTGGTGACATGATATCAAGTCTCTCCAGTTACACCAAAACATTCTCCTTCTGCAGGGGTGTGCAATCATTTTTCATTGGGGACCACATGAGAAATTCTGTTACGTTTATTACAAACTAAACTTTACCGCTTTACCGGCGATTTTTGTGTGAAAAATACTTTGAAGTCCATTTTTATTGAACGCCCGACACTCTGTGTTAATCTTCCTACTTTTACTGCTCATTTTAGCTAGCAACCTGCTCCAGTGTATTTGGTATTGTTGCTGCGTTCATTGAAGCTGAATGACACTTGCAAAACAAACAAATGCTTCTGTAGCACACGTGATGTGTTTTCAGGTATTTAACTGCTTTTATCAGGAAAAGTTATTTAGTTTGTTTGGAAACTTGCAGGCCACTCAGAACCGGCTGGGGGGCCACATGTGCCAGGGGCCACACGATGCCCAGGTCGGTCCTCGTGACAAGGACCAACGTGTTCCATGATGAGATTGTCATGGAAATTGATTATTTATGTTCAGGGTCAGGCAAATCATCCAGCGTCTTTATCACCGTCACTGTTCCACAGTGGGCTCAGGAGACCCAGAGGGGTACTAATATTATTCCACTCACTCTTAGCCCACCTGCAAAGAAGTGCATGAAAACCTCCACCAGAAGGGGATTCAGAAGAAAAATAGAAGGAGTCACACTGTTTACCATCTCTCTGCTGTCTTCTCCTCCTCAGCCCTCTCTTTTTAAAGGTATAGGCAGCCGCTCCAGCGCCTCTGTCAGAGCCGTGCTGACTAAAACATGTGGACCAGGAGCCTGGTGCCCTGCTCCAATATACGCTCCCCTCACAATCACAGCTCTCTGTCCCCCCATGGCCTCCTAGAGTCTCCCTCTAATTATTCCTTCCATGTCCTACTAGTCTTCTCCCATGTTCCCCTAGTTTCAATCTCTATTTCTCTCCCAAGTTATCCTAGTGTGTCTCTCTCTATTTATCTCTCCCAAGTTATCCTAGTGTGTCTCTCTCTAGTTATTTCTCCCAAGTTATCCTAGTGTCTCGCTCTATTTATCTCTCCCATGTTCTCCTAGTGTCTCTCTATTTATCTCTCCCATGTTATCCTAGTGTCTCTCTCTCTTGCTCTCTCTCTCCCTGCCTCTCTCTCTCTGTCACTTTCTCTCTCTCTCTCTTGTCTGCCTATTTCTCTCGTTCTCAATGTATCTGTCTATTTCTCTATCTCTCACTCTGTCTCTGTATATCTATTTGTAACCCTCTGTCTGTCTCTCTCTCCTCTCTCTTCCCTGTTTCTACTCCTCTCTTTCTCTCTCTCCCTTTCAGTGGCTGTCTTTTCTCTGCTCGCTTTTTTGACTTGAACTCGCCCCAAATGCATTAACCAATCCACTTCCTTGTGTTCTGCTTAATATCTCCCCTCTGTCCATCTCTCTCTCTTATTCTCCCTCTCTCTCGCCACGTGTTCCCTCCCCTTCTCCCCTTCTCCCCTCCTCCTCTTCAGCATCACCCCCCCCCCCCCCCCCCCCCCCCCCCCCCCCCCCCCCCCCCCCCCCCCCCCCCCCCCCCCCCCCCCCCCCCCCCCCCCCCCCCCCCCCCCCTTGGTTCCACGCCGACATAATGGTTCCTGTATTCCCGGGTGATTCTTGAGAAATTCCATGTTACGACAACTCAAACCCTCATCTCACAAACCACCCTCCCATCCCCCTCCATCCT
>JACYXH010000175.1:212500-327500 GCA_026745465.1 Lota lota | reverse complement strand
CTTTTCTGTTTTGTCATCTTGCTGGCCCGCGAGGAGCTAGCATAAAAATACCTGCTCATCAGTATTATGCCATGCAGCACAATGGAGGGCCAATCCACGGAGACCTCCCCTGCACGGCCTAGATAGACTGACAAGACATGCTCCCCCAGGAAAACATGGCTGCCCGGGCTGCTGCCAGTGGAGCCATTGTTATTCTTGTTTGTTTGCTTTGTTTTTTGGGGGGAATTTATGGTTTGCCTATTTCTCTGTCTGTTGCGCACATGCACTCAAAGTTCTAACAATTTGAGCTTTGAACCCTGCTTGCCACTGAACTTTTAAAGCAGGTCATACAATATTTCTCCTTCAGTGATATGCAGGATGCTGCTACTGAAATGCTGGAAGGGAGTTGTCTTTACGGAGATGGTTGCCGTGGTAACCAGCCTTCCTTATGGTATATTGCTTATAGAGTTTCATATAATGATATGTCAGCACTAGCGACATCAGACTAGCGCTCAGCACACTATGGTCTCTAGAAACATCTTATAAAGTACATCATGGAAAATCGTTCAGCAAAAACCTTGTAGCTGCAGGCTTCAAGTGTAGCGGTTATTTTGCATGAGATGGATTCAGATGTAACATGTTGTCTGTTTTGCAGTGGCTGAACTCAGGGGTTATGCTTGCTTGCTCGATTAGGGATATGCATTTTTCACTGCCAGCAACAAAACCGCAAAGTATTGTATTATACATGCTGAATGTATTATAGAGACACTATATTCTGCAAGAATTCATTTTTAATTGTTCTGGTTACTCTATGGTCTATGTATTTATATAGGCTGTATAAAGGGTATTTATAGCTACACTTCATATTTACAATATACATTTTAGATCATTAATAGATCAGTGATAGTCACCCAAAATGTGAGTGACAAATATCTGTTAACAACTACAAAAAAACTGATCAAAAGCAGTGAGTGTTAAACAGCAAAGATTTGTGTGTAAGTGAAGTTAATGAGAGCCAAATTGGCAGCATCTGTCTGTAGTGATTAAATGCTCCATACTCCCTTAAATGCTACTCCACAAGACCCCTGACCCCTGGGCTTCACAGCTGGCCAATGAAAGCATAGAGTCCTTACCATTAGGTGCAGCAGAGAATATCCTCTCCCTGCTATCCGTTTGGGGTATTGACGTTTCTGAGGATCTGCTGGTTGTCTCTTGAAAATGGTGCTGCCACTTCCCTCTATTCCCCTCCACTGTTCACCAGTCAATACCGGGATATGAAGGATTAATTATTAACTAATAATTAACCAAACCAAATACTATGCAAACCTGGCACACCACTTCTGACATGAATATCTCTTCAGTGCTATTATTGTTTGTCATTTTATCGGTTGCATGTATCCAAAGTTACTTACAGTGATTTATTTTCAGAACAATGTTATCAATGAGCAAGTACGGTTTAGGGCGTAGATGTGTGTGTGCGTGTGTGTGTGTGTGTGTCTGTTTTACATTCATCAGCACCTTCTCACCCACCCCCTCCGCTCCCCCCTGCAGTATAAAGACCAGTTTACCGCCACTTTAATGCAGTACCGGGATGTTTGCTCAGACGTTTTTCTGATACTTACAGTAGTTAATTCTCGGACGGAGGAGGGGGGAGGAGTGTGTCACTCATACAATATGCACAATGATAATAATAGTAAATAATAATGATAATGGAGGAATCAGCGCCTATACATTCTATGTCAGCAGTACTGTCCAAGATGATGTCCGAGAGGGCGGGGACTCTCTCTCTCTCTCTCTCTCTCCCCCTCTCACCATGTCTCTCTACTTTTCTCTGTCTCGTTCCCTCCACTATCTTTCTCTCTCTCTCATTCTCTCTCACTGTCTCTTGCTCTTTCTCTCTCTCTCATTATATTTCTCTCCTCTGCTCTCTCTATCTCTATTCATCTTGTCTCCCTCCCTTTTCTTCCTTTGACTTTGATGGAGAGTGGAGAGTGGTCGCTGATCATCTGCAATCACATACTATTCAGCTCCTCCATCAGGAACTCTCTAGTCTCCATCTGTCTCTCTCTCCATCTATCATATATTCTCCATCATCTCTGTCTCCATCTATCATCTCTTCTCATCTACCTCTCTCCGTCTATCATCTGGTCTCCATCTGTCTGTCTCCATCTATCACCTGGTCTCCATCTATCTCTCTCTATCTGTCATCTCTTCTCAAACTATTTCTCTATCTATCGTATTGTCTCCATCTATCTCTCTCCCCATCTGTCATCTGGTCTCCATCTATTTCTCTCTCCATCTATTATCTGGTCAGCATCTATCTTTGAGAAATGGTGTAATATCTCTATAACCCCTCTTTCTCTTTCTGTCCTCACCCTGCCTCTCTGTCTCTGTCGCTCGCCCAGTTTCGAGATAAAACAGAGAGCGGAGGGCGGTTTTGTGTTTGGGTCACTGTGCTGGAGGGGGACGCCCATCCGTTTCACCTTACAAATGATTAAAGGGAACGCTTTGTGTGTGTGAGAGAGAGAGAGAGAGAGAGAGAGAGAGAGAGAGAGAGAAAGAGAGAGAGAGAGAGACAGAGAGAGGGGTAAATGTGGCACTATGAAATATAAATTCATGAGCAGGGGACCGCATCACGTAGCTTGACTACTAGGCTAAGATCTGGGTTATCCTCTCCCCCAACACACCGCTACACAACTCCATCTTAGTTGCAGGAGGGCTCACTCAACCAGATTATGAAGGAAGAGAAGCTTTGAGTAAATGTTGGCTTTGTGGTGCAACTATCAGTTCTTTTTAGCAAGGTTTTGGGCGGTTATTATATTATTAGTCTTGTTTTGAACTCGTTTTCGTTTGGTAAAATGGGAATAACAGGGCTTGGAATTATGTTGTTGTATAGGTATGATATTATAATTTGACAGGGTTGACAATTTCAGATGTTTAAGTAGTCTTTCCCAATTTAATTTGAGAAATAATAACAATTGAAACACCATGCTGGTATAGCAGAATAAACGATGTATCGGCCAACATATAGTGACAGTTACAGTCTTTTATTTGTAGTTTCCGCTTTATGTTTGACTGGTACTTTATCTAAAATAATATGCAGGGTAGTTTCAGAACCCCTAACCCTGACATTCAGGGTTCAAACTCAAACATGACCACAGACACAAAGGATCAAAGAGACTTCATGTATGAATACATGAATATTTTAGATATAATGAATTAACCTACATGCATTTTGTAGGTTATCTCTAGTTGGTTTTGAACAGAATTCACTGAATGTGTGTGTGTGTGTGTGTGTGCATTTGTGCGTGCGAACGTGTGTGTGTGTGTGTGTGAATGTGTGGATGTGTGTTCGTATGTGTATGCATGTGTGTGTATGTTTGAGTGTGTGTGTGTGTGCATGCGTGTGTGTGCGTGTGCATTTCAGTCTGTACGTGTATGTGTGTGTGTGTGTGTGTGTGTCAAATGTATCGATCTGAAGCAAAAGTTTAATGCGTCCTTATCCATGTATATCATGTGCATCTTCTGTAGCAAGGGTTGGGGGGAGAAAAAGTGTGAATGTCTGTTGGCTCCTGCTAGCACATAAACAATATAGTTGCATACAAAATCTCTAAATAAATAACTACATATCTATACATACATAACAATAGACTGTGACCGTGTCACATGTAAAGTAACCTAAAAACTAGACAAGGCTTGATTTACACATAATTATTTAGGTAACACTTTACGGTAAGGGTAAATAGGGGTAAATACGTCTGTTAATGACATTACATAACGTTGTGCGTAGAGTGTACTAGATTAGGTTAAGAGGAGTGTGTATGCTTCAGTTCAGCCAGTACTGTAGTGAAATGATTGATTTCACTTTTTGAGAGTTGAATACATTTAATACACAGGACTGTTTGAGGGAGAAAGGAGAGTGAAAGAGTGAGAGATGAGGGTTGGGGGGTGGGTTGAGAGAAAGAAAGAGAAAGAGGGAAGTAACAGAGAGAGAGAGATGAGACGAAGCAATGAGAGCAGAGAGGAGCAGAGGTGGGAATAGAGGACGGTACTAGAAAGAAAGGGAGATAGATTGCTGTGCCATTTCATTAGCATCATGCTTTACGCTCCCTCGTTTTGTCTTCCTTTTTTCCATATCTTGTCTTGTCTGCAAGGGAATATAGCAATGCTAAGACAACAAACACATTGGTTGAATGGGTGCGTGTACGTGTATGTATACGTGTATATGTATGTGGTTGTGTGTGTCTGTTTGTATTTGTGTGTATATGTGTGTGTGTGTGTGTGTGTGCGTGTGCAAAAGGGTTTGATACGTAATTTTCCCCTTCTTTGTAATCGCTTACAGTTCCACTAGAGCGCTAAAAGCATGGCTGATGCTAAGCGGTTCGTAGCTCTTCAACTCATGAGTTCATGGGTCTGCTTGATTACCATGTTATGATCAAATCCACTGAGCCGCATACACAATGTGAAAGAAAAACACAAAGGCTGCTGCTTGCCTTTACTATCCTTTAAAGTAAATTTTCCCCAGTTCTTTACTTTTGCGCCTACTTTCCTAGTCTGTACTGAAGCCTGGGGAATTGCTTCTTGTGTTGAACATTGCATTATGAATAAAGTTATGCTTATTATGAATCAAGTTATTTCTAGGCCTCACCCATCCCAACACTCTGGTGTTTCATTAACAGCTTAGTGAGAAGAATGTAAAAAAACAAACATCTTCAGAGCCAGCGTGTTTGTGTGTGTGTGTGTGTGTGTGTGTGTGTTTGTGTGTATGAGTGTGTGTGTATGTACGTGTGTAGTGCTGATGACAACTGAAAGCCGTGATTAAATCTTTACCTCTTCAGAGCAGGGATTTTCTTGTTGAGCAAGACGCGTTTTCTTCCTTCATTACAATATTTTTCTCTCAAGTTGCTCAAACAGTTTGACTGCAGGATTATGGACAGAGTGATCGTCAGATAATATCTCTTGGATGTGTTCTCGACATGGCTCACAGATCTCTGGAAGGTAGCTACTGTTACTTGATATGCAATGTGTTAAAGCTGCTATCAGCAATTATGTGTTTGCCCCACTTTGTTTTGATTAAATTGTGTTTTGATTGAGTCATGTATTCGGCTCTGCAGTGGCCAGTAGTCAGACAAATGAGAACCATGAGACTCAATCAAAACACAATTTAATCGAAATAAAGTGGGGCGAGCTGAAATTGCTGATTGCACTTTAAATTATACCTCCTGAATAGGATATGTTACCTCCTGAATAGGATATTTAAAGGTTTAACTTGTTAATAGTATATGTGAGGGTATACCTCATAAATACGATATGTTAAGGCGTACCCTGTTAATAGAATATGTACAAAAGATTATAATAGAGTAAATAAATATTTAAAAGAATGTGTACATATCACCCTATCTATCGTCAAGTTATTTGACCTTAAGACACATTATTTTGTGTTTTTGTTTTGGCTTTGTGTCCCAATATGGGACATTTTGCCAACTTGTTCTTACTAACTACAATAAGCTTCAGAAAAGGATTTCTGAAAATGTTACTCAATTGCACTCAAAAGCCTCAAGCCTTTAAAAACATTCGGCTTCAGATTCGTAACTAATAGTCCAACATCCCTCTGAATGCTGTAAACCTGAACATTCATAGTCGCTCCAAACATGAAGTCTCTGTGAGTGTAAAAGGCTTCCAGCCGAGCCGCGCGGAGGCTGCTTAATTCAGCTGTGTTCAGCGGAGTTCTCCAGACCTCCAGCCTTTCTACGGACGATCTTCCGTCCACTGAAAGGCTTTAACGAGGGGGGAAACCGTGCTGTGTGGGAGTTCTTAATCAACTCAAAGCCTGGACCACATGGGAGTCTTCCCTCGATAAGATATAAGCCACATCTGAGCCCTATAACGCCAACTATACTGAATGGATCATCATTTTGAGGGCTTCATACATAATTGTAGCAAAGCGTGTATGCGTGCTTGTATGACCAGCGGTCATTGTACTGAGTCAGGGAGTAATGTATCATACTTATGACAGTGTGTGGATGCATGCTCGCGGTTCCTGTTAGTAAACGAGGTGGGGATTTACTCTGGATCTCCAGGGTCTTTCTCTTCCCATCTCTCTTCTCAGGGGGTGTCTCAGTTTGATTTGACTCTGGAGAGGGATGTGGGGGTGGATGCTTCAAAGCCAGTGTTTGTTTGTTTTTGTGGTTCTCACGTGTAGGGAGGGGTGATGTCGTCACAAAGCAGCGTGCACATGTGTGAACGGATAGTGCACGGTGCCAGGGACTTGTGACCCATCAAGCGCTGATGTAAGCAGGTTGAAATAAGGAAGTTGTATTGGTCTGTTGGTAGTTTAACAGTATTTTGTGTGAATTATTAGGATGGATTGGCCAAAAAGAAGAAATCATACAGCAATATTTACAAAGACTATAAACACGTTTGAATAAGGTCCATATTGTTTAATATTGAAGTAATTCAAGTGTTTTTCTGTAGGGCACAGGTGATCTGTGAACTATATTATCCAAAAAGGGTGTGAATATAAACAGGTGGCTCCTAGATGGCACATATACAAAATAGTTGCGTGAAAAATTATAAATGAATAACCACAGGCTACCCACCTAAACTTACATAACAATAGACTGTGACCTATACTTAAACCTAAAAATTAGACAAGGTTTAATTCATACTTATTGTTTACATACGGCCCATATATTCAATATTCAGGTCAGGTCACACAATTCAAGTTTCAAAGAGTGAGGCTTCTCTATTTAAAGTTATTAGGGCAGTGTAAGCCATCTTCAAAGCTCATCTTCCAAAATCTTCATCGGTAACCATCATCATCATTGTCATTACATCATCATTTTCATTCATCGTCAATATACTAATCACCATCATCATCATCATACATAATCATCATAATCTTTAACCACTTCATCATCTTCATCAACATCCTACACAGTCATCATCAGTATCATCTTCATCATTAACATGATATTCAAAATGACTCCAGTTATTTATAAATTATTCAGCTTCTTGACATCCATGTTGATGAGCTGAGCAGCAAAAACAAAACCATGTAATGAACCGACACACCTGTAGGCTTATATCTGAATCAACCGCCGCAGCATGCCCTGTCATCTCTCAGAGGATTGATGCCGTATTAAAGATAATTTGGTAGTTTGCTGGCGCTGACACCAGCATGCTTGCTGCTAACTGTCCTAGTTATCTTGTTTTCCTGCACCGCTTTTGTTTCCAAGAAGATACACCATCAATTAAAGTTTGACTGGGTACTGAGCGCTTTTAGTGATGGGGGGAAAGAAATGTTTTAATATGATTTATTAGATGCCTAAACCAAAATGACTTACAGCAACATTAATTTAATGTTATTTAATAATTTCATGTAATTTAATTTAATTGTATTAAATTGTAGTTGGTGAAAATCTATCTGACGTGACTGAAATCATGCAGAAAAGCAGAAATCATGTTCCCGGATGAGTTAATTAGAAATTGAATTCACGTGATTTTCATTCGCGTAATGTAATTTCATTCTAATTAAATTGCCGTATATCGCCACATAAGGTTAACTTTACAATTAGATGGGTTGACCACCTTCACAGCTGTAGATAATATTACTTGGGGTAGCCCAGCGCTGTTATCCGTGGTCATAACAATCAACAGCATCAGTTCACTCTGTGTATTTAACACTGTATTAGCTTGGTGGCTGGAATGAGAAGCTTGTCATAGTGGCACATCGTAGTAAGCTAGATTGATATTGAAATATCATGTCAATAAATAAGGTCTCTTCTGGATTACTGTTTTTGCGTGTGTGGGAGTGTGTTTGGATGATGGTTGGTTTAAGCAGCCTCACCCGGTCCAAGTCAGACTGATTGGACTCTGGGGCTGGGTGAGGTTGCACACCTGTTGTGCATTGAGAAATCAATGTGCACAGGTTAAACCAGCCATCACCACACACACTCAGGGAGAGTGTGATGAGTGTAATGATACATGGCCTGGTGCTCTCCCTGAGTGTGTGTGGTGATGGCTGGTTTAACCTGTGCACATTTAATTCTCATTGCCCCACCCAGCCCCAGAGTCCAATCAGTCTGACTCGGGCCAGGTGAGGCTACTTAAACCAGCCATCATCCACACACACTCCCACAGCGTGTTTCCCTGGAAGTTAGGGAGTAAAGAGGATATAACGCCATTGACATGCGACCAAATGTAACGGACCGGTAACATAAATAAAACTTAGGATTTCTCTGGGTTTTAACATTATTGGAAACAATTGGGATAATGTTAGTACACAACTCAACCTTACCCTGTATAACATAGGTATATTTGTTTTTAGATATTTAAATGCAGAAATGCATTACATATATACATATCATACATACATACATTTCATATCATACATTTTAAATGTTATTTTACCTTAAATTGTATTTTATTGTATTTAATTTTCAATTGACGTATTTGTATTTGTTTTCACAATCTGAACATAAAATAGAATAGGTCATTAGACTGAATGTATTACTGTGCTTTCACCAAACCACGCCCTCAACTTGACTTGTCATACAAGGATAAAAATAGTGACAGTATACTTTTGCCAACACACCATTGATTTCTGCAGCTGTCGGTTTTATGAATGCCGCAGCAATCAATATTTGTCAAAGAAATGTGTCGTAAAAACAATTTATCATCTGATCCTGATGGTAAAATCAGATACACAAGGCAGTTAATTTTTCAGTTGACATTTGAGAAGTCTGTTTCTTATTGACTGTGTTACATTTCCGATGCTGAGGTGAATAATAACATCACAGAATAAGTTCTCAAGTCTTTCATTTCATTCCAGGGAAGTTCTCCCACACAGAGAGAGAGAGAGAGAGAGAGAGAGAGAGAGAGAGAGAGAGAGAGAGAGAGAGAGAGAGAGAGAGAGAGAGAGAGAGAGAGAGAGAGAGAGAGAGAGAGAGAGAGAGAGAGAGAGAGAGAGAGAGAGAGAGAGAGAGAGAGAGAGAGAGAGAGCTGTAGGTAGACCTGTTCTACCTCCTGCTCCACCTGCCCTTATACAATGTCTTAAAGTAGAAGATCATTGACTAGCTTACGTATTGGCAATGATGCTGACCAACACGAAAGGTTCAGCTGTTTTATCGCATTAAACCCAATGGAAAGTGACACATTTATGACAATTTGAGCATCGGCCCAATGGTTAAATAACAACATTAGACTCGTTATTATTGCCCAAAAGGCCTCCAATACTTAGCGTAAGCATCACTGCTGCCGTGGCCAGCAGGACTTCATTAGGGAGTCACTAGGAAGCCAATGGCTGCTACATCCTTCAGATAGTCACTTCCTCATAACCACATGAGCCACACGAGTCCCCCACTTCTCTCTCCTAATATATACCCTTGAAAATCTTGAAATCTTGAAATCTTTACTCATTTGTGATCTAAATTGCTATACGGCAACTGCCAGGGTTTTTGTTTCGGGGAAAATGAGGAAATGAGAACAGAAATAACCCATGGAAAGATACGTTATTTCTCTCAGTAAGATTAGTAATTGGATCCTATTATGCATAGCATTTAGTCATACTTTTTCCACCTCTCTTTGTCTAAAGTTGAGTAGAAAATGTATTCTTCACAAAGTGAGCAGATGTGATACCAGAATTATTTCAGAACAATGAACAATGGAAAATCTGAGATCTGTGAAAGGGAGAATATAGCATTGGTTCAGTTTAAACTAGTAATTGTATTCACTAATGATGGCAATGGCCTATAGAAGTCGGCTCTAGGCACCAATCTCTTAATTTCGTCATTATAGAGCTATTATTCTTGTGACACCTGTATATAAGTTTAAAATGAAAGGTTTGGAAGTCATGTTTATAGTTTACAAACGTGACCAAAACAGATCATAGGGGAACTTGCTGTGACTTTTCAAGTTACAGAACCATTACGTTCAAGTCATACCACCTGTAGTTGTAGAGGGCTTGGGGTTGAATGGAGAATCAACATTCATTTCTAGTACACACACACACACACACACACACACACACACACACACACACACACTTGCACGCATGCACACACGGGATTGTCAACCTGAAATTTAGTGGGGAAAACATTAAAAATTTCAATAAAAGAACAATGCACCAATACACACACACGTACACACACACACCCACACCCACACACATACCCTTCAGGTCCTTGAGGGTGCCATCGTGGTACAGCTGTGGTGGTGGTATCAAGGAGCATTGAGCAGCGATGGCCTGGTGGTGTCTAAAGTACGAGCACACCATCTGGCAGACCCCCCCCCCCCCCCCCCCCCCCCCCCCCCCCCCCCCCCCCCCCCCCCCCCCCCCCCCCCCCCCCCCCCACACACACACACACACACCTCCCCCTCGTAGTCTGTGGTGCCACAGTTGGCATAGTAACCCCTCACTAGGCTCTCGGGGAACCCTGTTGGTCCCTCTACCCAGAGGGACATCACCTAATTAAGATTCGACCAATCACAGTGTTGCTCAATGGGTGAGGTGTTTGTTGTTGTGTGTTTGTTCGTTTTTTGCTCTTCAGGTAACTACCACTGAATAATCTGAAAAACGTGTCTATAGCTTTAAACAGCAGGAAAAGCTTATCAAGCAATTTGGTTTGAGGAAAACCAAAGCTTGGCTTGGTCGTCATTGTCCAATTGGTTTAAAGAACACCGAAACCCATTGGTTTAAACAGCAACCAAACCCGTTGGTTTAAACAGCAACCAAACCCGTTGGTTTAAACAGCAACCAAACCCGTTGGTTTAAACAGCAACCAAACCCGTTGGTTTAAACAGCAACCAAACCCATTGGGTTAAACAGCAACCAAACCCATTGGTTTAAACAGCAACCAAACCCATTGGTTTAAAGAACAACCAAACCCATTGGTTTAAACAGCAACCAAACCCATTGGTTTAAAGAACAACCAAACCCATTGGTTTAAACAGCAACCAAACCCATTGGTTTAAACAGCAATCAAACCCATTGGTTTAAAGAACAACCAAACCCATTGGTTTAAACAGCAACCAAACCCATTGGTTTAAACAGCAATCAAACCCATTGGTTTAAAGAACAACCAAACCTATTGGTTTAAAGAACAACCAAACCTATTCCGTCAGAACCCAAACAAGCTGATTAGTTTTTAATTTACACAATTGATTCAAAGCCCCTGTCCAGTTTATTTATTTGAGCAAACACCATTCCCAATACAATAAACCAACTTCAGGTGAATTAAATACATACATTGGTGCTACTCATCTGAAGTGCTCACACCTTTAAATCCAAATTATTGATAGGGTCAGAATTTGTGCTATTCTCTGTTGATGTTATCATGCTGTTTGTCTCACTGTGCTGCATTCATGAATCTTTCACAGCTGATCCTCTCAGGTTGGAATAGGGCTGAATCCCTGCCTCAAAATATCACAGAGGGGAGACGCTGTGGGAAGGAGGAGGGAGGGAGAGAGAGAAAGAGAAAGAGAGAGAGAGGGGGGTGGAGGGGGGAAGAAAGAGTTGAGATTGGAGAAACTGATTACCCAGCGGCTTGATATGTAGGAGATGATGCCAATTCTCTTCTCTCTCTCTCTCTCTCTCTCTCTCTCTCTCTCTCTCTCTCTCTCTCTCTCTCTCTCTCTCTCTCTCTCTCTCTCTCTCTCTCTCTCTCTCTCTCTCTCTCTCTCTCTCTCTCTCTCTCTCTCTCTCTCTCTCTCTCTCTGCACAGCAATGTGGGCAGCATACCACCTCATCTCTTATTTTGTCCAACACGATTTGTTGTTAATCTTCACCAAGGAGTGTGGGAGGAGAATCTGTGCATGTGTTTGTGTGTGTGTGTGTACCATAGCTCAGTTGTCTGCTTGTTCAGCGTGTGTACTTATATTATAAGCCTGTCAGGCAGTTTTTGGGATTTGTTGCAAATCACATTAAATCTCACTCACGTGTTTGTGTGTGTGTGTGTGTGTGTGTGTGTGTGTGTGTGTGTGTGTGTGTGTGTGTGTGTGTGTGTGCATATGGCGTGTGTGTGTGTTGGGTGGAGGGGGTTGTAAACATAATTTTTCTCACCTGCACCTGTGTTTGTTTTCTCTTCTCATCCTCACTGTGAGGGTAACTGTGAGAGATGTGTGCAATGTGTTTATCTTTTAATTCTAGGATCAGTTGCTTCAGATGAAGTCCCACTTCGGAAGTCATGATTGTAATATTGATGTAGTGACTTGAGAGTGGGTTGAAATGGGATCGTCATTAAATGATGAACCTTCAAGGACCATATCGGTGTGGGTGATGTAGCCATTGTAACTGTCTCCCCTGGCTGCACTATTACACCCGTTACCAATAGTATTTGTTGAAATTACTTAGCTGTACCGATTCTGCTGTTGAGCAAATAGGATTAAAAAGTAAGTGATAAACACCAAACGATCAATTCAGGATCAATTTGGATAATGTTTTAGAGAAATATCTATAGCCCACTTTGAATGAGTGGATGGATTGTGTACTCGTCTCTCTGGTGTACATCTGTACCTCACAGAGTGTGTGGCAGACTGTGAATGTCCCTCCTTATCACCACCAACTCCCCTGATGGAACATCCCCATAGTAGAAGATCCACAGCTTCAATGCCCGGCGCTCTTTGATGACATAATAATGGCTCCATCCATAACAATAAACATTCCTGCTAACGTCGCTAATGTTCATTTCCTGCCTCCAAGCGGGGTGCGTTGCCACTCATGTTGTATCGTTTAGTAATTACTCCAATATGGAGGAAAAATATCCATACACTATAGTTGTAGGGGACAAGTTCGTGTCCCCTCACACAGACACATTTCAGACAGGTTTTTTTTAACTTCTTTTGACAAAAACGTACACACGATTTTCCGTTAAACAAACACAGAAAATGGCTTCCACAATGGCGTTGATTCCTTTTGCTACTCTTGACCAGCGTTTTTATTGAACCTTGGTCGTGTAGCACTTTGCAAAATGTTCTGTTGTTGCTCCAATATTGATTTTATGCTTTGGTTGTTCTCAGCCTGACTGCAAAGTGCTTTGGATCAAAGGGCCTGCTAACTGACTCAATGTAAATGTATGCCCTGTTGTGTCGGCAATCACCACTAAAAGGAAGGAAGGATTGTGAATATAATCGGCCCTTCTATCAAAGGTGGAGACACCCAGGGCACCTCACCCTGACCTGGAGTCATCTAGGCCTCATCTGGGCAGGTCTGCTCCTGGTAATGCCTCCAGCAGTCACTCTGTCTGACCAGATGATGCTGTGAAATCCAGCCCTGGTTTTTATTGCTACTAATGGCAAAACCTCCTCTCTCCTTTTCTTCTTCCTCTTCTTATCTCCCCATCCCTCAATTCCTTCTCCTTTCACCCTTTTTCTAGCACTGTCTTATGCACACACGGATATGCATATAATTATGTAGATACCACAAACAAATCTGTACAGAGGCACACCCGCAAACACACACACACACACACACACACACACACACACACACAGGCACGCACACACACACACACACACAAGCAGACACACATGTTCTCCTAATCTGGAACTCTCTTTCCTCTCTCTCTCTCTCTCTCTCTCTCTCTTTCTCTCTCTCCCTCTCTCTCTCCCTGTCTCTCTCTCTTAGTATAATTCCTCTCACCTTTGCCCTCAGGAGCGTGTCTATTTTTGGATTCTAGACAAATCTGGGGCAGTGTTGCGGGAGTGACACTTTCACATTAAAAGAACCTTCAGTTGAATCCGAACAAACGTCTGTACACAGTTAGACAATGCTAAGTGGATTAAACATGAACAGTAATCTGGGCTCAATCATAGAGATAGGCAGAAGTGTTGTCTGTTCCATCTCTCTCTGTGTAGTAATTGTGTGCTGTATGTGTGAATAATTGTGCCTGGTGGTGCTGCGGGGCGCCCTCAGTGTGTTGTTGTGAGCGGCCATGTTCCTCCCTCGCAGGCCTTCCCTGGTCAGCTGTCTGGTTCGTTACACCAACCACCACAGAGTATAGGAAAGTGATGAATGTACTGTGGGAAGCATATAACGTGTCTGACTGAAGGCTCTTGGTAACAGGAAACAATAGTAGAACAATAGTAAAGAAAATGATAAAACCTTGAAATGTCCTGATCGTCACGTCTGGCTCCATCTGCGACGCTGGCCTATTTTTCCAGCTTCGTTTATGTAGTGTAGTCACTGTGGGATCATGTGAAATCATGTCATGTGATGATATTATACGCCATTTATGTTTACCTATTTATTTACAGATATACACATTAGAATTCAACACATTAGAAAGGTATTTTTTGGGAAGTGTGTGTGCGTGTGTGCGTGAGAGAGGAGAGAGAGAGAGAGAGAGAGAGAGAGAGAGAGAGAGAGAGAGAGAGAGAGAGAGAGAGAGAGAGATAGATAATGAGAGGTAAGCTACTACCCCAGTCTTCTCAATTGTGTACTGTCCTTGGTGCTGAAATCACCAGGCAAACAAGTACTCTTGTCTTTCGTGTAACCTTTAAACCTGAAATATCACAGTAATTCTCCACAAAAAGCAAGTCCAAAAAGGCTTCAAGGATCTCGCCGTACGTCAGGTGCTGACGTAAAGCAGGTGCCACGTTATCTACGTGAATGACAAAACATCTGCCTTTTTTTCCTTTTCCGCGTCCAGTTAATTACCCCACCCACAACATGTGTCACAAGCCACAGAGTTTATACTCGAATTGTACCCTTTCGCCCAGTTTACGACTTTCCTTTGCACGTTTGGTTGTCTTAGTTACCAGCAGATGTTCGCAATGCGAACTTCCCACGTTCTATGTTAGCAGGGGGACTTATTCTGTTGAACAACTGCATCAAAACAGTTGTTATGCCACATGCCTCCCGCATCGAAGACGCAGCTTACCTTTGGTATTGTGACGAAAGGTCGCTTAAAATCGACCTATACGCGACTTGGTCGAAGGTGACAAGACGCTACAGTAAAGTAAACTTCAATTGTGAACGTTACTTCTGGCAATGTTTCCAAAGAAGTCCTGTAGAGAAACGCTCCAAACCGAAAGGCCAGGGTAAGTTTATTTTATGTTCGTTTAGGCTGTCTTCCACCGGCCTATATTAAGGGACTTTAACCTATCGTTTATGGACGTTGGGGAAATGTCGATCAGTTATTTGACGATTGTGAAGTATTGTTAGCCTCTGTTCCGATCTTTTTTTTTTAACGCCCTGCATTGTCAAAAGGCTGACATGCGCTGAATTACTCGCACACAGTGAGAAACGACAAGGCTAAATGGGTCACCGCTCAATAGTGTTCATGTTGCACTGGAGACAGTACCGGTAACTCACTTTGATTGGTCTATCGTTTTAACATCGCCATTAACACCCCCTTCTCTTGAAACGAATTCCCCGGGGCTACATGGCGCCTTCAAGTATTATTGGAACTCCAAAGTGAATCTAATTCCTCCATCAGTTCCACAAACATGTTATAGCACCACCCATGTTCAACTGTTTATAATGGTCGTTTTACATTTCTCTCTCAACACTACAATCTGTCTTTATTGCGTTCGTTTTTGTATAAACAGGACTCCCGTGTGTATGTCTCTCTTTCTCTTTCTTTCTTTCTTTCTTTCTTATTTTTATATATACATACACTAGGATTGAAATGTGTTGGAGCGTTTAATTGGTAGTCGAAGTCATCACAGTTATTACCACTTGTTGGAGACCATTGTGTTGCTCAGTAGAGGTAATGTGTTTTTGATGTCTTCAGACATCAGCTATAAGGATTATGACAATCGCAAGAGTAGATGCACAATGACAAGTCTTCTGTTGAATTGTATAAGCAGATATATTATAAGCCATCTAATGTCGCTCAAAGTGCACTTTGGATTGTTTACCCTGTAGGAGTCGCCGTAAACGGTAATTCATGTGGAATCAAAAGGCCTAATGGAGTTTTAAAGTACTGGACACTAACATGGCTCAGACCCACCTAATTTTGTAACAATACCAACATTGTCACTAAACATTGATATATCTACAGCGTTCTGAGCTGTATTCTTCGCCTTTCCTGCCACAAAGCAGTGGTTCTGATGATACATTTTTGTTTTGGCCATGCACGCTTTCCATATGAATTAATTAATTAGGACCTAGTTTGGCTCTCTCAGTAGCTGTGTAGAATTTGCCAAATTTGTACTGGAAAGCATCAACCATGTTTGTGTGTTTTCATCTTTGGCTTCACTTTGCATTTGAAAAAAAGAATGCTGGTCTTTTATTACTGTATTTTGTATTTAAACTTCACAAAGGTCCTGGAACGCAATTCATGATCAAGGATCGTAGAATTGGCTTGAAGAAAATACTTGTTACGTTTAATTAAATTGTGGTGGAGACCACTGGATAATGTAAAAGGGACCACTGCAAATGAGTGAAGCAATGGGGTTAAACCCAAATAATTCATTTTCTCTCTTGTTTGTCTGCTGGGATTTGTGTGAATCAAAGAGACAGAATCATACACACGGAATCATACAGACCGAATTATATTGGCTAAATCATATTGATGGCATTAAGCAGACTGAAACGTTCTCACTAAAAGCATACATCCCAAATCATACTTTCTGGTGCATGGGTCCGAGCCTTAATATCTACTGGTTATAGCAATTGGGGAGAGATCAAACATCAAATCAGTATTTTCGGATTCCAACCAGTCCCAGTAAAATTACGCAAGCTTGAGGATTTGTCCAATCAACCTTTGAGAATAGCTGCCATGAAATCAAGCATTTTTGGTTGTAACACTCACAACAACAACAACAACAAAATCCTGAGGGGACTGCATTAATGAAAGGTGAGGTGGTTGATGGGTTGGAGAAGGAGAGAGAGGGGGGAGACGACCCCCCCCCCCCCCTCGGTTTGCCGTCTGTTTGCTTTCATTCTCCTTTCCTTCCCATCACATTTTAGCTAATCTCATAGAAACAGGATTAGCCTAGCACTTCCCTAGAGGGATTTAGGGATAGCCTGTTGGCTAGTGCACCGTGGAACGACCACAGCATGTCTCACTGGTTGACATGTTGGTTGCATTGTACCTAGTTCATCTCGTTCCTTGTGCTCTCTCACTCTGCAGATCTCTATCTTTCTACCTTTTCTTTCCCTGGGATACCAGGCCTCTTTTCTGTACCAGCAAGGAGACGGAGAGGGTGGGCGGGTGAAAACATAGCAGCAATGCAATGAAGACGTTGAATGAAAGGACGTTTGTGGAAGAACACATTGGCGTACAACTTTTCTCTCTCTGAAATTGAGGACTATTGAAGAGGAGGAGGTGATGAAGTTATAGTGTGGTTTTTGGTACCCAAAGAAGTAGTGAAAATATTGAGTGTGAAGCATTTGGAAAGCTTCAGTCCAGGTGTTCTGGAACACAAAAGTCAGAAGTGTTACCTGAAAAGATTTCATGGATGCCTGACTCTTATCCGCTTGAACTTCAGCCAGGAACCAAGTCGTATCTATTGATTTCAAAATGAGTGCTTCTCCGAACAAGAAAGGCATTTTCAAGTTTTCAAGATATTCTACACAAAAATCAAACACCTTCTGAAAGATTTGTTTGAGGACGCTGCATACTCCTCTTTCTCAACGTTGAAACCCAGATTTTTCTCACAGTGGTTCTTAAACTCCCTCACGATGAGCAGCCTCTTCCCCATCGGACCCGTGTCCTCTGCCCTGCTTCGCTCAGCAACCGGCACCGCCACCACAGGCGACAAACCGGCACCCCCTGCCAAGGGTGCCTTCACCCCAGACAGCTCTGACGACGGGGACAAGGAGAAGGAGCAGCAGAAGGAGCTGGCCCTCTGTAAAATCCAGCACCAGGCCTCTCTGTCCCACCTGGTGGAGGACTACTTCTGGATAGGAAACAGCATCATGGCCTTCTCCCGCTGGAGGCTGGGATACATGGGTGAGCCCTGCAGGAGTGCAATGTAGTGTGCTGTAGTGGGTACACCTTTTCTGTGGGATTTTAAACCCTTATGGACAGGAGAGTGAAAACACTCAGGATTGATGGGTTAAGGAAGAGAGGGAACGACCATTGCCATGTGGTTAGCGCACTAGCGGCTCTCGGGCGTAGTTTGAACTGAATAATACATAGGGGTTTGTTAGTGTGAAACACTTGAAGTACAAGGATGGAAGCATTGTCAGACTGTTATTGGTGATTGTTGTGAATGGTGTGGCGGCGTGTGTTTGTGTATGTGTGTGTTAAGCGGGGCAAGTTGTTGGTTGTGCAAATTGCTTCAAACGAGAGTCCAATCCACAAAACGTGGTGTTTTTTATTTTATTTGGTATGTATATATATATTTGACAGGACTGCATATTCATGGTCACCATCTGACAGAATTTTTGTAATGTCTTCTGAAAAGTGTGTGTGTGTGTGCGTGCATGCATGCGTGCTATCCACACTCAACATATGGAGCTCAGACGATTCTCCTGGGCTTAACCCAGTCTCTGCTAGCCAGGAGAGACCATGGCAAACTCCCCCGTGGCCCATATTCTATCTTTTATTTTTAGCATGTCTGAACTGTGACTGCCCAGACACTCGGGTCAGCAGGCCCACTGGCCTGTTGCTCCTCATCTCTCTTCTTCCTCTTAATGTGCTTGCATACTGCCCATTCACTTACAAACAGACGTATCAATGTGTTTAGTACGTTCTATGGTTCCCGCCATACTATGGTTCCCCGACTGTAACGCTAAGCCCTATAAGTCCAATGATGGAACAAAGCTTGGCCTAATGACCTCTTAGAGTGGAAATGAGCAGTGTGTTTTAAACCTCCACAAGCGCCTCGCTCGCACCTCATTTAAATATACTACCATATTCTCCTCCGTATCTTCTCCACACACTTTAACCCTGGCGACGTAACCATGGCAACAGACAAGGGAGCGAGAGAAAGAGAGAGACTAGTACTTTTGCTCCTTCTGTTTCTCTCCCTTTCTTCCTTGATTCCATCTCCCCCCCAAAAAAGTGTCCTCTTTGCCGTACTTCCTTCTCACACTTCCAAATCTTAATTTCTCTCTTAACTCCCTCTCTGCTTTGTTTCTTGCTCCTTCCTAGCCTCTCCCTGACACACTCTTAACTCCTCCACCCCCTCCTCCCCCCAGGGGGAGGTATGGCTCCCTGCTCCACATTCCCTTACCCAGCCTGCAGCCCCCCCTCCCCCTTCCCCCGGGCTCCATCCCCCATCCCCCCAGATTCTCCTCACCCCCCTCTTGGTTTTAATCAGATGGCCTGTTTACGTTCAACAGACTGTATTTTTAGCACTCTGTGCTGAAGCCTTTAGCACGGGCCGGTAGCATTTCTCAACACACACACACAGTTTTCTAATTGATTGCAAGTGCGGTAGTTATTCAGGCTCCATCAGTGCTCTGTAGGCTACGGCTAACCTTTCTACCAACCACAAAAGTGGGTCACTAGCTATTTCTTAAGCAGCTTCTAAGTGACTAATTGTCTTGTGTTGGGTAATATGATTGTAAGGATTATTGATTGGAGGATTATTAGATTACCATCTGTGTGCGTGTGTGTCAAGCTTGCCACACCACCAATGTGTTACATCAGGTCAAGTCAAACAACACGTCAATAGAACTTAACTTGCATGCACACACAATGCTAACATGCTAAGTGCAGTGTTTTGTATAGATATCTAAAAACAGGCTAAGTGATTATCCTGAAGAATTAAACAATGGTAAATGATTAATAAAAGCATTCAATCAATTAGAAAATACATCTAATGCCTTTGTGTTGTATTTGCAATTTGGCTGGGCATCATATTTTACATGAAAACAAACCATATATGCCAATGAATGGTCCATGAAGTCACTACAGTAAGAATGAAATATATCCTTTCTTTCGATATGATATTTTCAGAATTCATTCAGAATATTAAATAGGGTTTCCTGATTAATCATTAATAGAAATGTATTTGGTAGAGACTCAATAATTCACAGCTATGAACAGTTGGCCTGGCCCAAGTGTCTTGTCTGATGTAAATCATAAGTCTAAGTCAATAATAATGGCATCTATTATAACCAGACACGGTAGATATGTCACTGATTGCATGCTCTGGTTTTCGCTGTGTTGACACGAGTAGCTAGGCAATTTCATGTTGACGTGACATCACAACACGCAGCATCTAAAATCCATCCAAATCAAAGAAAAAGCATGTTTTCAAAGCAAGCTTTTGATTAATGTCACAAGGGCACTGTTGCCCGATATGACGTGTGTGTGTGTGTGTTGTGTGTGTGTGCACCATAGCTTAGTTATCAGCTTGTTCAGTGTGTGTGTGTACTTCGTAGTTTTATTTATTTGTTATGAATCACATTGATTCTCACGTTACTGTTTGTGTGAAAGGGGGGGGGGATGGAGTAAAATCTGTAGGAAAGCAAACATGCAACAGAACTACATTATACTTTGGATGAGGAGACACACACACACCCATGCACGCGCATGCAAACAAACCCTCAAACACGCACACAATTACTGTAAGTTGCAGCCAGAATGAATGGCATATTTGAGCGATCCATCATTGCTGTGATGAGGAGACATCTTCCAAAATCCAGGACCCCCTGGCGCAATCCCCCTGGCTGAGAGCGGTCTGTGGATCTGAAGGTAACACAGATGATTAGTATCCACTATATTCCTGTATTGGGGCCCCCAAGCAGCCAGTGTGTGTGGGACGCACACGTGGACGTGTGCGGGCTCCGTGCTGAATGGCACACACCCGCTGACTTGTTAGAGAATCAAGTAAAGATGTCCCCCCCTCCCTTACCAAAAGATAAAAAAAGCTGAAGAAGAGTACATAAGCCAGTGGTCCAATTATGCAGTGTGCATGTCTCTTCACTGTCTAAACCCCTACATGGGTGGGACCAATTACATCTTTACTTTTCTGTTCTCTCTCTGGGCATCCGGCAAATGTGGAGAGCCACTGTTGTATTTGCGTCGGACTGAAGCCACAAAGTGGATTAGGAACCTCTTGTTCCAGGTTCCGTGTTATATTGATCAGCATTCTCCCGGCCCATGGGTTCTGTTTCTCCACGTGGTGTGTAAAGTAGGGGTCGTGCTCAAGATGAGGTGCATCAGAGGAGCCATGGCCTTTCCCTGCAGGCCTTTCGGATCTCTCTCGTTCTCTCTCCCTATTTTCACGCTTCCTCTTTCCATATCTCACTTCCTCTTCATCCCTTGAGGCTAGCAAAGTCCTGTCAGCTTTGACAGCCATGTGCAATCTAGTGTGTGTGTGTGACTGTGTGTCCATCCGTGCACACGCGTGAGTGTGTGAGTAAATGAGTGAGTTGATGTGCTGCATCTTTGTCTGTTTTTGCAAGCTCTCCTGACTAGAAAGCAGATGGAAAGATGATGACACACACACACACACACACACACACACACACACACACACACACACACACACACACACACACACACACACACACACACACACACACACACACACACACACACACACACACACACACACACACACACACACTATCCCTTATGCGTGCTTCAGTTATGTAAACACATTCTGTCCGTCTCTGCCAGAATGACCAAGACAGGCACGTATGTACTCATATCCACAGCTGACTCTCCATCTCTCTGTCCCCTGTGTTTTTCCTCACAGTGGAGAAATGCATGAGCTGCATGCAGACCGGGACCCAGATGGTCAAGCTACGTGGGGGGTCCAAGGGCCTGGTGCGCTACTTCTACCTGGACCAACACAAGTCCTGCATCCGCTGGAGACCCTCGCGCAAGAATGAGAAGGCCAAGAGTGAGTATCTCCACAGAGTTTTGCCATAAAAAGTTCCTCCTAGAAAATAACTTTAAAGAAAGAATTTAAAATGTAATGGTGGCGTTCAGTTCCAGAAGCTGCTCCATTGTGTTATTATTTTATGATGGCAATGTGTGTGTGTGCACAAGTTGGACCGCTCATTGTCATGATACTGATTTATTAAAGTTTAAACCCATCATTTTCAACCTATGTTGCTCAATAACCATCATCCTGGGCTTACTAAGAATCATACTGAGGTGTCTGTCTTTAGGCCAGGAGTACTTCCATTAAATCGCCCACACCAGTGGCTTATTAATAAATCGAATCAATTGCTAGGATCATGTTAATGCCTCAAGACATATGCTTTTAGGTGCATCATGAAATGCCTTGTAATTCCAGCCCAATAGATGGATGCATCTCCAGCTAAATATTAGATAGCAAAGCGAGGGATAGGATTCAGGTAATTGCATATATCTCCCCAATTGAGTACTAATTATACCTACCTCTGCAATGCTTTCCTCCACGATGGCCACGTTTGTAGTCCTGGTGCATTTGAGTTGTTGACACTAAGCCAGTGAGTGTGAGGGGTGCGAGGCCCCAAGGCTCCTCCTCCTTCTCCTCCTCCTCAGTCCTGGGTGGCTGCTGTCACAGGACCTAATAAGCTGCTTAGACAGCCTCAATTATTCATCGTGATGAATCTGCTCATCCACTGTCTTTTGCACGTAGTAGAGGCAGTGAAGACATTGACAGGCACCACCTCTTAGCAATGTGGGACATTTTGTTAATTGCTTTAGTGGTTTATCAAGTTAAAGTACCAAAGACTGGCTGCAGAGGGCTTCAGAATTGCTAAAAAGAATGGTGATTTATATAATTAATTTCTGAGTTTGTTTCTTGGCTGAAAAATCAAAGCCAACTCATTTAATTACCATCTCTTTTTAAATGTACCAGCCATTATATTGTATAAAATATATTGGGATTGGCTTTTTCTTGGAAATACCAGATGATCTGACACGCTTACAACAATAAAAGCGTAGCCTGCGTACAGCCGTCAGCCCTGGAGTGTAAAGCAGTCCCGTCAGGCCATTCACCAGAGGAAACGAGAAAAGTTTGACTCAATTCAACGTCCCACTGCGTGTTGGTCAGAACATAGGCACCGTATACATTAGGCCTATCGTCTACTGGGACTCTGACCCCAGGGATTATATTCAAACCATCTCTCTCTCTCTCATCATGGTCGTACTGCATGACGCCCCCAATTAACCAACATCAAGCGCCTCACTGACCTGGAATAAAACACATGTCACGCCATCAGCTTCCCGGGTTAATTATGATCTTTGATACGAGAGAGTGAAAAATGGCTGTTTTTCATCTTCATTTACACAAACCACAGACAATGCTTACTGCATATAGAGTGCTTAGACCAGGGCCACCACATGGGCGTGATCACATTATCTGCTTCTAAGGGCTAATAAATCATAGAAATAATGCTTGCTGATGGATTCTGTGTGACCATTCTGAGCAACAGAAAGCAACACAGCAATTCCCAGAGAAAAACATTTGGATTCTGTCTTTATATCGTTGTTGATTAAGTGGTTGGTTTAGGTGGAAGTAAACCCACCCGGTCTCTGAAAACGGCTCGGACGGATGAAACTTCAGACTGAATTATGAAGTAAACAAAATAAAATTCAGGATGAATATCAGGCAGGTTTGTTGCTGTTGCAGGGGTTGAGGGTAGAGGAAATTACCTTTAGTCATTTAAAACAAGCTTTTAACCAAAACCGCTGACAAGTGATGTGGATAACAATCAAAGTTGGAATGGCTACAAATAAGGTGATGCACAGTCTTGTTAATAAAGCATTGTGTAGTTACCAGAATCAATATTGTATTTATTTGTTATTAGTGGTAGTGCGTAATGGTACATTAGAGATCGAATATTTCAGCAAAGTGCATTATACATTTTACAGCAGAAGTGCAATCACCTAGGTAATTGATCGTTTTGCTGGTTCTAAACTGCTCTTAGTTGGAGGAAACTTGCAGAAGTGGAGTTCGGCTCCATGTTGAGGGAAAATTACCGCAGGCCTGTCTAACTCTCATAGATCAGAGACTCAGAGAATCACTTATACAGGTAGGCTATTAAAAACATGCTCCAGAAAAACTAAATTTCGTCATTACAGTCACAATAACAGTTTTTGGACTTTACAGAGATTTTTGCGGTATCTAGAGCATGTGAAACATTCTGGAAGTTGAGTTATGGAAAGACAAACGGTGATATCGAAAATGGGCTAGAGAATTCCTAGCCCATAATAGCCTACTTCGTGTCACCATAGTGACAGCAGTGTTTACTTGTGTTGCACATCGATTATAATAATGGGTATAATAATGACTTATTGAATAAATGGTCTATGTTGGTGAGACCAATCGGACATAGTCAGATTTCTTTTAGACAATGGGATCTATCGATATGTAGAAGGACTTGAATTTCACTGCTTCACACATTAAAATTCATTGTAATATCTTGTGGTGAACTAAACATTGCCATGTTAGGGTGTTGTTTCTTTTGAATGTGATTAAACTGGGTAATCTCCAGTTTCAAGTGATTTGTGTTACAAGCCTCACGCTGTATGAACCTCTCCACAAAGTAAAAAATCATGCAAACATGCAAAGACATGCACATATATTGAAATAGATTACAAAATGTTATTGTCCATCAACAGGGACAGAAAGTGGTCTTTGATAGGACTCGGACTAAAATAACAATCAATCAACAACACACAACAATTTACAACTACCAGTTAAAAACAGAAGTGCACTTTTTTAACATTCACCTCTCCTCCACCTTCTTCCTCTACCCGCCCCCTCCTCCAGTCTCCATCGACTCCATCCGGGAGGTGTGCGAGGGCAAGCAGTCGGAGATCTTCCAGCGCTACTCGGAGGGCAGCTTCGACCCCAACTGCTGCTTCAGCCTGTACTACGGGGAGCACATGGAGTCCCTGGACCTGGTGTCCGGCACCGGGGAGGAGGCCCGCACCTGGATCACCGGCCTCAGGTACCTGATGGCGGGCATCAGCGACGAGGACAGCCTGTCCAAGAGACAGCGCACCCGTGACCAATATCCTTCACAATGCGTACCGGGAGTTGGGTTGTTGGTGGGTGGGCGTGGTTGTGGTGATAGAGGTGGGGGGATGGAAGGATTGTGGTGGGTGCTGGTGGTTGGGGTGGTGGAGGCGGAGTTGGGTGGTGAGGGGTTGGGGTGGTTTGGGTGCTAGGGATGGTTGGGATGCTGGGGGTGGCGTTGGGTGCTGGGGGATGTACCTGAGACATTGTATCAACATTACGTTTTTCTTCCCACAGAAGAAAATCCAATAGAAATGTGTTGGATGTTAAACCATCACAAGCATGTGGATGCGTTTTGTTAATACCCTTGTCTTATATTGAAAATAATTATAGTCGACGTTGGGAAGTCAGGCTCCATGTTTAATGATGGTTAAGAAGGCCTATGCCAAACCTCCACTGGGGGCTCAAAGGCAGTGGAGCAGAGCTAGCCCTATGTTTGGTTTCCACCTTAACGCCCCCCCCCCCCCCCCCCCCCGGTGGCGGTCGGTACGTGGCTGAAGCAGACGTTCACGGAGGCGGATAAGAACGGCGACGGCACCCTGAGCATCAGTGAGGTTCTGCAGCTCCTCCACAAGCTCAACGTCAACCTGCCGCGCCAGAAGGTCAAGCAGATGTTCAAGGTAATGGCTGTCAATTACTTGCCCCAAATGAGTTGAAGTAGCATCTGGTAAGCATAGCATATGCTTCCTAGGATGTGTGTGTTAACACAGGGACATTATCATAGAAGTTGACACAAGGGTAAATGAGGAAAGCAGGGGGCAGGATCGTGTAGTGGAGAAGGGGTTTGACTAGAGGCCCAATGTCTGCAACTTACCTGTATGCCCCTCGAGAAAAATGCGTCCATCAATAATATAGAAAATGCTGCTATTTTAAAATGTCAGCAGTTGGTTGATTGGCATCATGAGAAAATATTTAAACGGTCTCTTTATTTGTCACAGCTCCCCTCTGAGTGGAAATGGCTGGGGTATCCCCTCAAGCGCCAGACGTCCTAATTAATGAGGCTCTGCTTCTTTCCTCTTTCACCGATTTTCTTCATTTTTGTTAATGTCTCTTTTTTAAAATCAGAAAGGCAAACAGTGCTTTTCTATTCAGTGCTTTTTCTATTCTATTCTATTCTAACTTGTTGTTTATATAATGTAGATACGATTAAAATTGTAGAACAAACTGCCTTCTTGGCTCACTGTAGAAAACTCTTAAGACCCAATATTTCTGTTTGGATCATGAGCAACAAACATCAGAAGTTACACCGTGGCACTGGGATTGGCCCACGCAAAAACTGTCCCTCTCCCTCTTTCTCTCTCTCCCTGTCTTTCTCTCCATCGCTCTCTGACCCGCTCTGTCTTTGAGAAAGAGCATCTGTTTTCGTAGCTGGAAGCATCTGTCAGCTCTGCCGTTGTATTAGAAACGCTGTTTGGAACGCAACATGACAGGAATGAGATGGAGTACAGAGCTTTCTGGAAGCAAAGGCATTTCATCGCCAAGTCAGTCACTTTGCATCTGTTGATGCCTGTGTGCACAGTGATAATACTGATAATATAGCCATGCAGGCGTGGTTTAACTTTAAGTGGGTGTTGAGTCGCCATCTGTCCGTTTGGTATGTTTTGTTTTATTGCGGGCAATGTTTCTCAGAGACATTGTCCTATTGTTTTTTTATTGATGACCATGCAGCACAGCGTTTATGCTACCCAAGGCATTCTCCTTAACAGCCAAAAACATTATTTATTAATTTTTTCGACTGTTTGTGTAGAAAAAGTGATGTTTGGTTTCAAAGACTATTATGGGTGTCCTCTGGCAGAATGCTGGTTTTGTTTTTGTATTCAAGGTGAACGTCAGCTCTTGTTGTGTTCTGCCTGTCGCGCCACGTTCCAGAGCGTCTTCTCATTCACCTGACATATTTTCAGTGGCTGTGAGCCAGCTGCCTTCAACTTCCATCATCCTCCCAACATTCAAAAGCAGAGCAGCTTTTCCTTTGACTGTCTGGACCTTTTGTTCCTTTTTTAATCAGCGTATAACTTCAGTGGAACGCTATGCTATCACCTTTGTGATTCTTTTTTGAGCCAAGATACTGTTGATTGTTTGGCCCAACTTTTCTCTTAAATCCTAACTTTTGCCAACTGTCAGAGTAATTGATCCAACAAATAGTTGGTGCACGCCGAAACTTGATGTTTCTCTCGAGCTAATGTCTAAGGAAGACTGAATATGTACGATGGAAAGGTCAGAGAAGTCTGCTTCGCTATGAAAACATCCACTTTATGTGTGGAGAAGTACACAAACTTCATCCAAACTGACTGGAAAATGCATCCTGGCATTTGAACTTGGTACTCTACTCTCCGTTCTTATGTTCTTTGAGAATATTCCTTAGTGTTCCTCATACTTCTCCTCTGCATTCGGTTTTATTATCACCCGACCTGCACCCACTGAGTAAATCCTATCTCACTGAAACGTGAATGGTGAATTGATTGCATTATTTATGTAAAGAAACCAAATGTGCGATGAGGTCATGTCAAAAAGCTCTTACCTTGAACATGGACTTGGTTGTGACCCAGAATCCAGCCTTCACCGATATCGCTAATTCTACAGATGTTGTGGCGTATCTCCTCCCGCTCAGTCCCACTGCTACGCGTATAGTGGAGATATACTGGGGGGGGGGGGGGGGGGGGGGGGGGTTGGGGGATTAGCTTGTTAGTGAGTGAAGCCCCTAGCCCAGGAAGGAAGTGTCTCAGGCCAGGTTCCAGCTAGAGGAGTTAGTCAGGTGGTCAGCTCTAAGCTTGATGGCCTGGTGATGTTCATCCCATATGGTGCGGTTTGTGGACAGATGGCCCCGGGCTGATTTGATGTAAACACCAGGGACAATTCGACTGTGTTGAACACAGGAGGGGACTAGTGTGTTTACAAATCTGCTCCGTGGTACCATGGCTTGACCTGCTTCCACTCAGGAGCAGGCTAAAATGACATTTTAATCGTTGTCTGTGTGATTTATGGATACATGTATCTGCTGTTCTGCTAATGTAGATCAATCAGATCGGAGATACTGAAAGAGAAACACTGATGTGTGGTGTGTATATGATATACTGCATCAGTCTGCAATTCTTCATGTCTTTCTATTTCACTATTTCGTATTCATGCCTTTTAGCAGACATTTGATCTACAATGGCTCGCATGTCATTAATTGACCTCACAGGTAGGGGTTGGGCATTAGGTAAAATGCAGACATTGTGGGTATGAACCCAGAACCTTTTGGCCTGAAGTCGAAAAACCCTAATTATGGACTGACTTGGAGTGAGAGAACAAATCCCTTCAAATGCAAGACCCACCGCCTCCCAAGATTTACTGCCTTAATAGAGGCGAGCTGGCTTTTGGTTTCAGAGATTATCTTTGCTGCTTAGGGTGTATGTGTGGCATACAGCTCAACACACAAGTATTTTTCTGCTCGGGTGGGCGCCTTCACTGGAGGTATTACTATGGATTTAGCATGGCTCAGTGACCACCAGGCGAGGGAAGGCGACTAGAGAATGGAGAGATCTACTCAATGATTTATCAAAGGCCGAGAGTCTCTCGCGATGAGGAGAGCGATTGGAAAGAGAGAGGGTGGTATTGGTACGGCAGTTCCTGCTGATAAATTAATCCAGATTATCTGACAGGGCTGAAGCGCCAAGGACATGCTAACTGCTTAAGTGCCCTCCTTCGTGCATAATGAATAGGAACGAATGAGGCTGGATTGATATTTTCTGTCCAAACGGAGCGGGAATGGGGCTGCCTATCTCTGACTGCTTTATGTAAACCTCCGGGGGCAGAGCTGCCATTGTGTCTCTCCCACGTCCTGAATAACTGTGTTGAGTTGCTTGTGTTGTAGACTTCAACTCTGGACTCCACCATCATGACTTTTTAAACAGCCGTGCACTCAAAGTGCAACACTGCAGTCAATGTGAGCCATTAACACAGCACGTTAATACACAAGTCATGTTTATTTTTAGGATGATATTGCAAACCAAATCAATGCTCTAATGTACTGTATGTTCACAATGAAAAGTTGCAGGGCTCAATTTAAAATCAAATCAAAGCCATTTGGTGGAAGCTTTTCTCCAAAGCGCCAAGCGCCTTACAATACTGTGAATGAATACCGTCTCAGAATGGGTGACCCCATTAAGAATTGAACCCCTGACCCTGGCAGTTTCAAAGTCATGCTTTGCCAGTTGAGTTAAGACAGGACCAGGACTGTGTAAATGACTGCAACAGACAGATCCAGGTCTGAGCAAAGTCTTCAGAACTCGTAGCTCTTCTAGTGCTTGTTTCAAACACTCATCAGCTGGCTCATACCAGCATCTGCTGGTGGCCATCACCTCTGTGTCCGGTAGTCTAACGTCACAGTGCGAATGAAACCATGGAGGCTTCTTCTCCAGTCTGTCTGTCTAAATCAGGGCTCACGCTTCTTAAGCCATCTTCGTTTGAAGTGTGTGTGTGAGCACGTCCCTGTGTGATTATCGTGCTATGATTGTGTGTGTGTTATTGTGATATTGTATGTTCAGTTCATACCTTGCATTGTCGCCAACCTCCTACCACTGTGTGGATGTCATCTCTCTACAGTAGCACCGTAGCCTCTGGTGCTGGCCAACATATGGAGGCCACTAGACTAACAGTCAGCGGCACGTCCAAATCCTGCCACTTTATGGCCACACACACCTGTTCCAAGACAGGCCCATAATGGACAGATTGTCAGTATACTCAACCAAATAGTCACAGCTAGAGCTGAGTGATATTGACAAAAATTGTAATCACAATATTTCTGAACATCTGTCTCATGTATATGTCGGCATAATGTTTATTGGAAGTGTGGCTACGGTCTTAAGTCACTCGCTGCATTCATTGTCCATTCTTCTGTGTTAAAGGAGTATTGTGTGATTGGAAATGTATATTGTTTATTGTGATGCAGCCTTTTAAGGCAAGGCCAAGCACCAGGATGCCATTGCAAGGCTAAGGTGTAGCTTGGCTAACCTGCCGCAAGCCTAACCTGTCACTAGGCTTGCGTGTCGCCTGGCTTGCATGTGATGCTAGGATAATGTGTCATAATGTGTTCGCTAGGCTAACGTGTTTGCTAAGCTAACACATTGCTAGGGTAAGGCGTCGCTAGGCTAAGGTATTGCTAGGCTTGGGTGTCACAAAGTGTCACTAGAATATCATGTCGCTAGCCTTCCCCAAGCCACAAGTCTCTAGGCTAACGGCTTATTTCACTTTTTTTGGGTGCAGGAGGCGGACACGGACGACAACCAGGGCACGCTGGACTTTGAGGAGTTCTGCTCCTTTTACAAGATGATGTCGACGCGCAGGGACCTCTACCTGCTCATGCTCACCTACAGCAACCACAAGGACCACATGGATGCCGACGACCTCACCCGCTTCCTGGAGATAGAGCAGAAGGTGAGGTGGCATTCGTGTGTAACCTTGGTTGCATATGCTTGTGTTTGGGGGCATGTACGCACACAAGCACGCTAGACCCAAAACCTCCCATATTCACTTCAGACTGCCACGACTACACACAAATAGAACCTTGATATATGACCTCTGAAATCCAGAGGTCATATATGATTCATATTGATTCATTTATAATTACAGTGACCATGGTCCTGTGTTGTTTAACTTATTATTTCAATAATTGTTAAGGGAGATTTTGAATGGTTGTATAGGAACGTAGACTCACAGTATTCTGGACATCATGATAATCCGGACACTTTACCTTTTCTCGCAAATTCTATATATAAATTCTTCCGTGTCATGGGCAATTTATATATATCGTGTCATCCTTGATCCCTCCTCTTTCGACCCCGACCACTCCCTTCTTTCCAGAGCCATTTGTTTCTGAGAAATCAACGTGAGTTCCCAACGTGAACCTATAAACGTTCTGAAAATGGCAGGGGGGGTGGGGGGTTTACGGCCGGACACTTCCTGGTGGGGATCATGTCATACGGCCACAAAGTAACTCGTTACCGGTTTTAAGACATGATCGCCCGCCAGCAAATTGACAGAAAAGTTGTTAAGGTCTCATAGAATACTTTAGCATGGTACTTTAGTTTAGAGTTACTTTTTGCTAATATTGTCCCTTTTTGAAGGGATACACACAAGAAATATGTGTTTTTATGAAAATAAATGAGTCCTTGCCTGTCCAGGATACCATGAGTAGAAAACTCCTGTTGTCCGGATTACTGTCAGCAGTCACAGTAGTCCGGACACCATGTCTGCTGACATTTCTCGCAAATAATTGCCTCAAAATGTGAAAGTCAAACTTTGGTATGTGTGTAAGACCTACCTCCATAGACAGCTAAACCAATCAGGCTTATCTCTCCGCGCATTGATATCTTATGGGGATTTTACTGTGCCAAGTATCCAGAACACTGAGTCTGTTACATATAATATTTTCTGTAGATTAACGTTTAGGGAAAAGGTCCCTTATCTTACTTTAACTAAGTGGCTGCCACCAAGGGAAACCAGACCAGAACCAGTTATAAGATGCCTTGACGGTGGTCCAAACTCTGTGCGGCTAGCCTGCAGGCAACCAATAAATAGGGCTTCAAATTGTTGGTAGTGAACTTGTAACGGCTCCATCACTTTGATTGGGATTTGTTGGAAACCTCTCTTCTCTGTTCCCTCTCTCCTGTTCTCACCGCAGCGCTTCATTTAAAGGTCTTAAAAAGTGTTGGGTGTCAGCACTTTAATCCCTACTGTTGTCCTGAGGCATTTCAACATGGTGCTTGAGCAAAGAGAAGATGTTAGTCCGGGGTGAACAAAGACTGCTAGGGGTCATGTGATCAGATCATCCAACATACCTGTAATTACTTTACAGGCTTGGGGATACTCCCCAAACCGCAAAATGCTTCTGTTCTGGTGTCCCAGCAGCTGGTTCCCCTAAAATGACAGCCTTCTGTTGTTCTGGTCTATATAAACTCCCCCCAGCAGAACCTTGCATCACTTTCTCCCTATTTGGAGAGGAGCTAAGTGACAGCCACCGAGTGAGGCATCTTCTCCCATTCCTCCACAAAAGGAGAATAATGCATCTCTCCCGAAAGGTGCCACTGTTGCATTTCTTTTTTGTTAGATCCGTTTGCTGACCAGATGGTTAATGGGTTTCCTTTTAGACGCTCTGAGAGGGATGCTATAGTGCTAATAATCCGGCCAACATGGAGATGAGCTTTAGGGTACAGCATGTTGACCCGTTACTGTGGGGAAACTGAGAGCCTATCAGATTTCTTCACCCATTGGATATCTCGCTACTTTTCTCACCGGTAATTTACGCTGATTTTAATGCACTTGGAGATGGAGACGGAGTTTGGAGACGGCAGGACTGTCTGCTCGTTTGAGACAGCAGAGTCTAGTTTTCCTGAAATTATCTCTCTGCGTTTATCTCTGGTGCTGAGAATTGTATGTTTTTTTATGATTTCTGGGCGGCATTGGGGCTTTAGGGATGTCATTTATTAAAAAAGACGCTTGAGTTATCTCTGCTTGCGCCATTAGCTTCCATACTCCAAGGAACTAAATAAAGCGTGTGCGTGTGTGTGTGCGTGTGTGTGTGCGTGTGTGTGTGTGTGTGTGTGTGTGTGTGTGTGTGTGTGTGTGTGTGTGTGTGTGTGTGTGTGTGTGTGTGTGTGTGTGTGTGTGTGTGTGTGTGTGTGTGTGTGTGTGTGTGTGTGTGTGTGTGTGTGTGTGTGCACGACTGCTTAGATGTCGCTCATTAATGGAGTGTGGCGGTGGTTTCCTCAGCGTGCTGACAGGCGAGGAGTTAGCGCTTGTTAACAACGCTGTGTGCCTCCAACATGTTTATTTTGTCGCCCCCCTGCTGTCTAGAACTTGGCCCTTTTTAGTAGGGGCCTAATACATGACCGAGATTTAATTACATAAATTACCTCAATGTGATTAACCACTAAACAAGGATGCAGGGATAATCGAGTGTGAATTGTAACAAGGACATGTTTGTTCTCTATCGTGTGTTTATTCAGCAGTCTTGTTGGAACAACGTGACTGACAAGTGAGGTTGAGGATAAACAACAAATCAATTTTGGAACAACTCCAAATATAACTGCGGCCGAACCGAGTTTCCCGAAGCTACCAATCAGTGAACAGACAAACTGCCACAGTGTGTGACACACACACACACACACACACACACACACACACACACACACACACACACACACACCTGTTGATTGACACTGATGTGAATGTGTTCAGCCAGTTTAAGATGGCAGCTGTCAGTCATCCAATCAGGTTTAATGGGCAGGCTTGTGCAGTTAAAGCCACCGTGTGGGAAACCTTCCTAATTGGACGTTCATCACATGTCACCATGGCGATGTGAACTTTCTTGGGAGTCGGACGCAGGCCGAATGGTGCCTGATGGTTATTTCACCTAATATTTAATTTAATCTACTTTATTTTTGGTCATTAGATGACGAAGGTGACCAAGGACCACTGCCTGGAGATCATCAACAAGTTTGAGCCATGCTCACAGAACCAGAAGCAAGGGGTTCTGGGTATCGATGGTGAGTAGATCTGATATTGATATTGGATATTGTGATGGGGATAGAAAATGTAATATGACACCTACTGTGCTGTTTCTTCATGGCCGTTTCTTAGTAATTCAACTCAAATTCGGGTCAAGCAAATATTGCAGAGCATTCTCCTCATATGTTTTTATCATGCCCACAATACCAAGGATGCACCGTTTGGTGTCTTGAGTGAACTTGGTGGCAGAGATATCTCATCATTCATTTCAGCCTTAGGACATATGAGAACTGGCTCATGCAGCACATATTAATACTTGTTTGAACTTCTGAATAACATTATTAAAGTTATCTGATAACATCTTAAGCGTGAAGACGACAGATGAGGTGTCGCATTTGTTATTTTATTTATATAAATAAATCACTAAGAAAATGTCCTCCAACCATCAGGCATCTTCTTGAATTACTTTGAGACTATTCTATAGTATAATTACTTAGTTCTTTACAGTATGCAATTCATTATTTTATATATTTCCATAATACATCTTATCATTTTAAAACTATTATAGTATTGCCTAAAATCTTTAGTCAACCAATATAAATGCCGTACGGCTGAGGCAGTTTCGGAGGTTGTCTCAAGAACAAAATTCCCAGCCGTCTCAAAAGCACAGAGATGTGTGCGTCCTTGCCACCCTGAAAGACTGATCTTACCAAATTGGTCTCCAAGGACGTTCTTACAAGACCGCAAGTCCGTCCTCGTCTGGTCTCTGTGTTGAGAAACAGCCTATCTGTCACCTCCTAACACCGTGCCGTTATCCTGTCTAGGTCTGTCTGTGTCTCTCAGTGAGAGACATGACTGCACTTTGATGTGTGATACCTACTGTAGCTGTTTACACTACCGCTAATACAAAAACATTTCTAGAACCAAAAGGTAAAAAAATTGAAATGCTCACCTTGTTTTTCAGCTTCCTTTGGCTCATCTGCAATCTTTTCTTTTAAACTAGTTTGTGTAGCACTCCAACTTATTTGCCTTGATTGTTCTCGGCCTCACCTTTTCAAGTTGCTTTGGAGGAATGCATCCGCTAAATGACTAAATGTTACTTATTTTTGGGTGTGCATGACATCTTGGGTATTAAAATAGACCCACTGTAGTGAGTTTATAAAGAGCATAATGTATGTAGACCCAGCGTCTTCTGTTTTTGTATAATGGAGGTTAGTTCTGCCTCCCCCTCTCTTCCCTCCACATTTAGTCTTTGCTTCAGCAAGCTCTTTGTCAATCCAAATCATATTAGCCCAGATCACATTGCCCTGCTGGTATCTCTTCTCATTAGTAACGTTCCGAGTATCTTAATGGCTGAGGTTTTCCCCGGGCTTCCTATACCTGTGGCGCCGGCTGACATTCCTCCTGGTCTCGTACGCTTTAATATACACAGACGGCCACATTACTCACCACATTACTGCGCAGGTTGGGATTCAACGGGGTAACGGAAAATATTTTCCGTCTTAAGCACTGATACCTAAACCTTTTAAACAAACACAAACTAACTGTACACGTAAACCCATATAGCCATTTCTAACTGTATACCCAACCATCTCTTACCCTACCCCTAGTCTCACAAATCAGACGAGCTCAAATCTGGGTTTCTCTTTCTTTCCCCTTAGTATTTGTTTTGGACAATCTTTTTCGCCGGAGGCTGGGATCTGAAGGCGTGTAATTGGCTATTAACAGCGAATACAAACTCAGCAAGCAATAGTAAACATTAACTTGCGCAAATCAGTTTCTCTTCGCTCGAATATCTCCGGAATGAAACGAGAAACGCAACCTGCTCCTACTTTTTTTGATTTCCTGCCCAGGCTCTGTGCCATCTCCACCCAGAAGTTCTGCTATAACATAGTAGGACTGCTGGATCCGAGATGTCCAAACCCTTACCTTTACTAAGACACCCAAAACCTACCATATCAGCAATTGGATAAAGAAAATAAAAAAAATCCAAAGTGCCCCTGCATCCATCCAACCAATCACAATCCTTCTCTCCTCCCAAGGCTTCACCAACTACATGCGCAGCCCTGCGGGGGATATCTTCCGTCCCGAGCACTACGAGGTGAACCAGGACATGGACCGCCCCCTCTGCCACTACTTCATCGCCTCCTCCCACAACACCTACCTGATGGGGGACCAGCTCATGTCCCAGTCCAGAGTGGACATGTACACCTGGGTGCTGCAGGCTGGCTGCCGCTGCGTGGAAGGTGAGTGTTGCTTCACACGCCATATATGGGACCGACCGCAATCAGGGTGCTCGGGGGTGGTGGGGGGGGGGGGGGGGGGGGGGGGGGGGGGGGGGAAGAGGGGAGAGTCTTCATGTCACTCTCCCAAAGCACGGTATGCTTCAAAGGGGAATATAGATATAGAGACGATATTCTTTATTAATCCCAGACGGATTTCGGAAATAACAGATCGGATTATTTCAGTTTATCTTAAATATAACTCGCTCAAACAATTCATCTCAGTAAGAAATGATTAATTGTCTTCATAGCCGCTAAATGTTCAACACATGGCTGCTCCCAAGTCTAGGAAAATATAATAATATGAATATTGCAGATTCCCCACGATATCATGGGAAGAAGTTAATGGGCGTGTGACCTATTACAGACAGTGCTGAGTTTTTATTCAAAACATGCACACAATTGCAGCAAAATGAAATAGTAATTAATTTATTGGATGACTTAAAGCTAGAGGATTTAATTTTTTTAAAAGGCGACCTTTGGGGCCCATTAGTGAAATTAAAAATGGCAAGTTCAGGGACTCGGCATAAAAAATATACCAACATCACCAAGCACTGCACAAAGCTAATGACAAACGGCAATGCAATGTGTCTTTGTTTAATAGAGGAGATAGGAAAATGTGTGTATTGCGTTTCCAGTGTTGAAACTAAATGCTTGTTCTTGCTCTTTCATCCATTCACTCAATCACAGTGGACTGCTGGGACGGTCAGGACGGGGAGCCCATCGTCCACCACGGCTACACGCTCACCTCAAAGATCCTCTTCAAGGACGTCATCGAGACCATCAACAAGAATGCCTTCGTCAAGAACGAGTGAGTCTCCTCAGCTTGCTGGCTGAGCATGCCGTGCGACCATCTAGCTTCAAATACTGTCGCTCAAGGGCCTCTTTTTTTGTACCCATCAACCCCCCTTAGCATTGGCACCGCTTTGAAAAGTGTGTGTGTGTGTGTGTTGGGCTAAATCCTGTCTAAAGCTTATCCTGGTCATGGGTGCTGTCACAACACATTTGGCATTTAGCGTACAGTGGCTCATTGGTGTTTGCGTGCGTGCGTGCATGCCTTTTTGTACGTGTGTGTCCTTTCGCTAGCATATGGAAATGCTGGCACCAAAGCTTCTTTACGGGCATATGTGCTGTCACCGCATGCTATAGCACTTACCTCTGAAGAGGTTCATTTGTTTTAAATCTAGTGGGAAGCAAGAATGGCAGGTATAATAAACCGTGGAATTCAATTGCAGGGTTCCATGGGTTTTTCCGCACTATGTAGGATGCATATTGTGCTGCTCTGTGTCTGGCTGAGCAAGGAATCCTCCTGATGTGTTCCCAGGCGCAGCGAGCTGTATTTTACAGGACAGACTATGGTGTACAGGGACCTACAGGACCATAATATAATATGCCAGTGTGCCTCCCATAAGAGATTGCTTGGTTAAATTGGTCTGGACAATGTATAATCTGGCGGAGGTTCATTACATTGAAATAAATGTTGAGATAAATTGGAGCTAATGGATAGATAAACCTACCAGCCTACCCAGTGGACTGTACCAGCTTGATGGGTCTGATCTATCTCTTCCATACATCCGGATAGACACCTCCACTTGTGATGTCACTTAAGGGTCGCTTGTATTGGCTAATCAACGTCACAGCTGGTTGTTGAAGTAGGATCCCTTTAAGGTTATAATAACAAACAGACAAAAACTCTAGTATTACACAAATAAAGTCAATCTAATTTAAGAGTGAAAGAATATGATAATATCGAGTCCTCCAGCCCTCAACAAAGACCTGCAGTCATGCTCACATGATCCATTCTCCATGGACTGTGCAGTCATGGTTTGAGTTCAGTTCCAATGCCTACAAGGTTCAGTTTAATTTGATGAGAGAGCTGGTTCTGAGCTCATGGGAACTGTAGTTCTCCAAATGGGCATGTCTTAATATATTACTGTGGGCCCCGTCCTCCAGTCATCCTTCAAGCACTAAATTAATGTTGCAATGCGCCGAAATAAATGTGCTAATATGTGTGCATCATTAGCCTGCGTGATTCAGATCAATAATGATAAAAACATATTAACTCGCCTTGTAGACCAATGTGTGATATTTTTATTTTCTCTCATGACGTGATTATGAACACGCAGACGTTATTCTGTGGGGAATACATTTTTTTATTTGTCTTTGGTCAAATATTAATTGTGTTTAACACAATCCACAGTCACACAATACAGCGGCAAGGACGACACACGCATGCAACAAACACACACACGAGCCTTGCATTAGATGATCCTGATATGAAGCCTCCCCAGACCTGCGGCAGCATCAGAGGGTGTTAATCCAATCGACAAGCTCACATTCTGGGAGCTGCTGTGAAAAAAAGAGCTATTTATAGACCTCCGTCTCACAAGTAAAAAAGGGGAGTTTGTATGTGAGGCAAACTTGTGTGTGTGTGTGTGTGTGTGTGTGTGTGTGTGTGTTTTGGGAAAACGGCATTATCATTTTTTTACTCGCTGCATTCTTTGATCTGTTGTTGACGAGCGGAGCAGGTGAAAGACTGGGTTGGACATCAAAGCGGGCTGGGGTTTAGGGAGGATATTCCGCAAGAAAGAGGTGGTGGTGAGGAGGGGTGAGGCTTAGCTCTCCTTCGTGGAAAATGGGAGGAGAGGGAGGCCCGTCATGGCCCGATGGGTTTGTGAATGGAACTTCATTTTTCTCTTGAATGTGCCTCTGTGTAAATACCCTCTCTGTTTAATAACTGCATTCGCTATGGAACCTGAGGCTGGAAGGAATTTAAAGGCAGTAATGCAATGCCAAGTAACTGCATGAATGATGTGATGTTATTTCCAAGATGCTTAGTTCATATACTTTATATACCAAGTGCTTACGAACTAATTTAGTTTTAATGAGACACAAAAAGGATGTGATGCTAATTGGTCTGGCCCACTATTTTAGTTCTTTAGAGGCCATTAAAACAATAAAACAAAGTGCTGTCCTAGCTGTTGTATATCGTGGGTTATTTTGATTTGTTGCATGGATTTCATTTAAAGCTTTACCCATTTTAAACCATGCTTTCTGTTTGAGCTCTGAAAGCTCAAAATGTGTTCGTCTCCCGGGGTAGCTCCATGTATTTGTTAATTGAAGGGCAAAATCAACTAAAATCACAAAAATGAAACAAATACGCTGTTTAGTCAAGATGATCCACAATGTGGATTCGATCAGCTTCAAACGAAAAAAAAATAGGATCACTCAGACAACACAAAACCAATTATTGTAATCTGGTGTCTCCTTGATAGAGTGGCACTTGCACGTCAATACTTCAACAGGTCAAAGGTTAAATAGAAGGATGTCAACAGTTCTTACAAGTGTGGGGTAGTCTGGGGACCAGGGTCGGATGGGGGTCTTTTGAACCGGTCACACTTAACAGGGGGGGGTCTTTGATTTAAACACGCCAAAGTCAGCAATAAACACTCCAACTAAAGATCACAGGCATTGCCGTTAAGAGTGCTTAATCTTGTTTGTCTTGCGTGGTCTGAGGCGTCACTAGTGCAAATTTAATCAATACTCTGTTAATCACAATTAATATAAGTTTGGTCATAATCGCACAGTCCTAGCCCAGATCCAGCTCCTGTTTGCTCCTAGAGTTTAACACCCTTTCCCCCCACTCCCCCAGCTACCCTGTAATCCTGTCCATCGAGAACCACTGCAGTGTTCCGCAGCAGAAGAAGATGGCGGAGTACATGAGCGACATCCTGGGAGACAAGCTGGACCTGTCCAGCGTCAAGGCCCACGACGGCGGACACCTGCCCTCGCCTGAGTCGCTGCGGGGCAAGATCCTGGTCAAGGTAAGGGCCCGACCTGGCCGGTACTGTGCTGACTGTGTGTAGACTTCCTGTGCTGTCGCTGTACTGGTAAACTACAGGGACAATGTAGATGTAATGAATGTAATGTTATCTGGTACAAACGCAAAAACGTAAAAACGTTTCACCAGTCTTGAACAGAAATATGTAATTATCTTCAAAGGGATATAAATCGTATTTACTTATCCTGTTTACTATGACAAACTTTCATCAAATAAAAAATGACATTGAAATATATTGATGACAAATCTCTTTTCCGTTCAAAGCAGCTTTTGTTTTGGTTAAACAATCTGTCCGTTTGGCTGAAGCCCATTAGCCTAAAGCAAACGTACAGCTGTACGGTCTATGCACAAGGAATATCTTCACCATCTGCTTAGAAAGTACAAGATAATGAGATAATGGATAATGGATCTTGTAGTTGAAAGACTTGAATTTCATCAACGGTCATTTGAAACTCTCTTGTCTGGTGTGGAATGGGACCATACTATATAAATCCCAGTGTGCAGTTAGCTACATGGTGTTTAATCTATAACATGAAGGAGAGCTGTATTATAAAACAAAGTACTACTGCATTCTACCAAGCTGCAGCAGTTGGGCGTGGACTAAATATCTGTTCCATGGAGAGTGGAGCAGAGGTGAAGCTGTGGGGTTAATGAGAATATATGGCCAACAGATGATTGCTGTACATTAAAGGCCAGGCTGCCCAGTGCTGGAACTGGGCTAGACCCCTCTATCCTGGAGACACAAGGGCCTGTGGTGGGGGTAGTTCAGCACCACGGCAGGATGTGCAATCTGGTTCTCAAGATAACCACGGTTACAATGGAATTTTGAATGGATTGCTATTGAAATGAGATTAATATTGAAATAGGAGGCTGCAGACTTTGTGTGAACTGCAACTATTGACATCCACAAGGGAATCCCAAGTGCTTCTGGTCCGTCCTCCTAAGAATGTATTTAATAGTATTTAAAAGTCCTCCACTTGAGTACTATTTTACTTTTAATCATTTGGTGCATCACTTTTATCCTCAGTGACTCCCAGTGAATTCAGATACACGTCCCAAAACAGCAGGTCGGGGTTTGGGCAGGATGCATTCATGTTAGGCTGTGGACATTGGGGTTCAAACACACAACCTTTCAGCTGGGGGTTTTAACACCTTAGCCACTACACTATCCTGCCTCTAGTAGTAGGACCGTGATAATTAGTACTCAACTGGAGTGGTACTGTGATGGTTGTACACTTACCTCCTGTACTTTAGCACATCAGTCTGCATCTCTTCTTGAGGAGTCTAGGGGTATTTTCATGCTACTGGGAACGCAGTCAACTTGACGGCCATCTTGTTGACATGGTGATGGAGTACGATTGCTTTCCCATCGGATCAAAACAAACCTTGAAGAGAGCAACGGGTGGGGCTTGTTATTTATATTAAAGAGTAATCGAGTGCAGAGCTAAATCCAGGGTGATGTCACTCAGAGCAGTGCCAACCGACATCTCTCAGGGGTTGATTCAAAATGAAAGCAGCGGACAGGTGCCAAAACGTAACACAGAGCCCGATCAAAACTCTTTAAGGAAAGTTACATTTATTTTCTTCATAATTAACTTTTTGACTGCGACCATTAGGTATAAAAACGTATTTAATAATAATACTAATATGTGTCCCAAGAGTTAAACTCATCCACCCACCACACCACACATTTGTGGATAAAAGGCGGGAAAGTCCAAATGTGTTTGTTGTCTTAACACAATGATGAGTCAAACATTATGGATACGGCCCTTCCCTCAATGTGATGTTAATGTGAACACTGTGTAACCATCTGCCCACTCAGGGGAAGAAACTGCCCCCCAACATCGATGAGGACGCTGAGGAGGGCGACGTTTCAGACGAGGACAGCGCAGACGAGATGGAGGACGACTGCAAACTGATGAACGGAGACGTAGGTTCACCCTGCACGCCTGCCCCCTCCCCCTGCTTCTCTCCTTCTTCCTTCTTCCTCCTTCTCTTCTACCTCCCCCCTCCCCATACCCAAATGGTCTGTTTATGGGTTCACAGATCTGCAGCCACATAGGAGTGGCTGTTGGTGTGTGTGTTTTGTATGTATGTGTGCGCACGTGTGAATACGCACATACATGCTCGTTGTCACACTTGTGCTGATGTGAAATAGAAACAGGAGAATGCAAGCGTTGTCCTTCTGTCTAGTTACAACCCTACATAAAATAACTCTCCTACATGAAATCTTCAATTCTATTGGTCAGTTTTTCTTTGTTCCATTTCAACAAGTAATATAGGTCAGCGACCATGTAAATTGCACTCTTCCCCACTGTGAAAAGTATTATTTTCCAATGGGACAGAAGAAAACATCCACCGAATAAATATAACAATGGGACACTCATTTCCCTTCCTTGAGAATTCTGTCATTTAGTATATTGGCACCCAAATCGAAGCATTGCATGTACCTTTGCCTGTCTGTGGCAGACAACCTCAGTCACTGATTGGATGCCTTCATTAGAAAAGACAATGAAATAATCAATAATGAAAAAATATCCAATCTACTTCCTAATGAGTTTTGGCCTGTGGGCTGGCAGCCTTCTAGAAGGTTCTGAGGGTGTGACCTCCCTGGTAGAAACACAGTGTGGGTTATTCTTTGTGATTCATATATGAGGAAACCATTTGGCAGAGCTGTTCACTGTGTTTTGCTGTAGTTGAGGGTTGTGTTGTCATTGTGCCATTATATATTTTGTTGCCGTGGGTGATGTATGCTGTATATACAGTACCTATACCCTTGCTCTGTTTAAATTGTATTCTCTTACTGATTGTCTCTTTCTGAGTGTATGTGTATGTGTGTGTCTGTCTTTTTAAGGGATTCCTACTGTGTGTGTGTGTGTGTGTGTGTGTGTGATATTGCAGGTATGTGTGTCTTTGAGGAGATCTCTTGTGTGCTGTCTCATGGCTTTGTTTCCCTCTTCTCTCTCTCTCACTGCCCATTTCAATGTTGCTCTCTTCTTTCAAAGTGGAAGGTACTGTAGCATTCCCATTTACTTCAGAACTCACCCCCCCCCCCCCCCCCCCCCCCCCCCCCCCGCCACAACACATACTCCTATCATGCTGCCTGTTTTAAAGTATTTGGTAAAAATATCTAACATGAGATTCTCTCAATTCTCTGGGGTTCTCTAAAGCATTACCAAATAGTTTAAATATCTCTCTAATGTTAAATGCATGGAGTCTGAGACCGCTACAAATGTGGAGTGTATTCAGCAGTTTCTTGCCCATAGGACTGGTTACACATACAGTGGTCCTTGTTTAAGTGTCATGAGCATGTACTTACTGAACACATAATTAATCAACCCGATGGGTTGTGGTAGCACTCTGCCACCTAGTGGACGAGGTAAGCAGGTGCTTGTTGGTTCCCGGAGTCTTCCATGTCGTCCATTCATGAACACTGCATCGGACTTTAACTCCAGAGGGTTCAGTTAAAGCATTATGCTAGTGCGAAAGCTAAGATAGTGGTTACGGGATGCTTGGCTTCTCCTGATGACATCACGAAGCAAACAATGTCATCATGATGTTGTCACGATCATCATCATCATCATCATCAAACGTACCACTATTGGAAAAAATGTATTGGCTTTTCCAGGTTTTTTGCACTAGGACCTCAGATCCCTCAGTCTCGACTCCTACTAATGCAAATGTAACTCTTGGACTATTATTCTGCGCATTATAAGTAGGTAGTCAAGTTAAATAAATAGTTGAATAATCCCAACACATCTTCAATTAATTAATACTATGAATTGCGCTGGCTCAGTTCTGTTTGCTGAGAGAAGGGCTGAGGTGGCTGAGGTTCCACTACACATCTTTCACAGCTTCCCTTTCACGGTCCATTCTCTCTCCCTCCCTCCCCCCTGCCTCTCTCCCCCCTGCAGACGTCAGCCAATAGGAAGCAGGTCGAGAGCCTGGCCAAGAAGAAGCTGGACAGCCTGATGAAGGAGTCTCAGATCCGGGACAGAGAGGACCCAGACAGCTTCACCATCGCCGCCCTGTCCCCGACCGGGAAGCCCACCCCAGACAAAGCCAGCCCCAAGGTGGGTCATGTGATCTGTGCCTGTACCGCCCACACCTGCTTCAGGTACCTGCTCATTTGTTTTTGTTTTCCAAAAATAATTAAAAAGTTAGCCATCTCTTATTTTATGAAGTCCCTCCCTCCCCCCTATTCCAAGGCCTCACAGTAAAACAGCTAAAATCTAGAAGATGGTAGAACTCAAGCTTATATACAGACTACAATTACCACATCATTAATTTGAGAATGAACCCTACCCTGCCCCTCTTCTAAAAAGGTGTCGTCCCTGATTTCTCTGCCACATTATTATTCACTCTTCTCTCTTTATGTCTACCTCTGTTTCGTCTGTCTCTTTCTCTCTCTGTCTCCCTCTCTTCTGTTCCTCTCTCTCACTCTTCTGTCTCGTTCTTTCTCCCGCTCTTCTCCGTCTCTTTATCTCTGTCTGTCTGTCTCTGTCTCTCTGTCGCTCTCTCCCCTTGCTTAAACACTCACACTGAATCTCCATAATCAAGTTGAGGAGCCTTGGGTGGTTGTGTGCGTGTGCATTAAGTGGGCACTTAGGTGTGTCAGTGAGCCCGCTGCACTCACCTAACGAGTTTCGCTTCCACTTTGCCGAGCTTGCTTATAAGAACACAAACCCAATCAACATTTTAATCAGATGTAGTACCTATTAACATCCAATTTACTTTTCAAAAAAAATAAAAATACATTTTGATTATGTGGAGGAAAAAACAAGCTGCATGAACAAATGTTGTGTATTATTCTTCTTTCCATTTGCAACAAAATGCATATATCAAACATTTGTATCAATGAAATCATTGCCAGTCAGCATTGCATTTCACTATAACAATGAGAAGGTAAAGAAATTGGGAAATTGGCCAAATATGTGTTAACGTTTTATGTACCCAGAATAGGCTTTTTGGTTAGCAGAATCTTGCTCACTCTTTCTTGCCAAGCACCCTAACACATAGGCTACCCATGCACCATAACATACTTGTTACTAGCGATACCATGAACCAGCTGTACCGGGAGTAAATCCACTTAAGCATGTGCAAAACAACTCCACACAGAAGGCTCCCAGAGGGTATCAAACCAAGTACCCATTTAAGCTTTGAGGCATCAGTGATCAGATTTATTGCTGTACCCCAGATTTACAACTATAGCTACAGCGCCACCTGGTGGCTACACCATAAAGCAGAAGACATGCACACCCAGCCCATCATAAAGGTTTATCATGTTGTGGTTTACCATGTGGATGTTTGTCCTCCAGAGTAAGGAGGTGGTTTAACATGCTGCTGTTGTTGACCATGTGGATGTGTGTGTTCACGTGGTCATTGTGTGTGTTTACCATGTGGTTGTGTGTGTTTACCATGTGGATGTGTGTGTTTACCATGTGGTTGTGTGTGTTTACCATGTGGTTGTGTGTGTTTACCATGTGGTTGTGTGTGTTTACCATGTGGTTGTGTGTGTTTACCATGTGGATGTGTGTGTTTATCCTGTGGTTGTGTGTGTTTACCCTGTGGATGTGTGTGTTTACCCTGTGGATGTGTGTGTTTACCATGTGGTTGTGTGTGTTTACCATGTGGTTGTGTGTGTTTACCATGTGGTTGTGTGTGTTTACCATGTGGTTGTGTGTGTTTACCATGTGGTTGTGTGTGTTTACCCTGTGGATGTGTGTGTTTACCCTGTGGTTGTGTGTGTGTGTGTGTGTGTGTGTGTGTGTGTGTGTGTGTGTGTGTGTGTGTGTGTGTGTGTGTGTGTGTGTGTGTGTGTGTGTGTGTGTGTGTGTGTGTGTGTGTGTGTGTGTGTGTTTGCGTCCTCAGAGCAAAGGAGACGACGGCACCGACACGGCGGACGAGGCCAACTCCAGCGGGACCAAGCGGGGAGGGGGGCGCTCCTTCATTGGGAGCTTCTCCAAACGCAAGGTCTGGACCCCCGAGGTTCAACTCTAGCAGTCTCAACACGCTTGACGTCACACAATTTAGACAAATATAGATGCACGAATCAATTAGAAACAAACTCTAGTCTGCTCTCTAAACCTCTTCCTTGGCCTCCCTCTTTTCCAACCTCTCGTGTACCCCAGCCCATAGTTTAATAAGTTTGTAGTGTTACTGGTGCACTAAAGCTTCTACCTGGGACATACAGGTCAACAGTACAGGTAATCTAGTACCAGAGAATATCAGCAGAAGACCCTGTACCCAAATCCAAATTTAACATGTTCTGAATCATTCATCTGAAGCCTTTAGCCTTTATTTCAGTAATTCCCCTCTGGGAATAGTGAATCAACTGCTACTAATCTGGATGATGATGATACTAAAGGAAATCATCTCTCCAGAAAAAGGCCAGTAAACTGAAGAAGGCATCCAGCCTGGAGGACACGGACACAGACCCAGAGAGTTCCAGCAGCGCCTCCCGAGTCCCACTGCACCACAACAAGTAGGACACACATACACTCACTCAACACACACACACACTCACTCGAAACACACACACATACACACGCACATACTCGACACACAAACACTCGACACACACACACGTACATACACACACACACAGACAAAATTACTTTAATTTCATCAGAAGAGATATTTAGTGTTTGATGTTGGAAAAAGGACAGTGAAACACATTTTTTGGCAACATTACAGATGACAAGACAAAGTGAAAAACAAAAATATTGCCTCAGTACATTTTGTATTCGATTTTCCCAGGCCATGTATTTCATGGTGTTGTCACCTCCTATAGTTTCATCCCATTCTCCCATTTCCAAGCTCATTCCAACCTCATCTAAACCTCTGACCTTCTGTGACCTCTCACCTGTGACCTCTCAGGAAGAAGAAGACGATGAAGCTGTCCAGGGCGCTGTCAGACCTGGTGAAGTACACCCGCTCTGTGGGCCTGAATGACATCGATGCCCAAGGTAAGACCCATCCTCAGTCTGCTTAAGCATGTGGGGACCAGCCATAGACTGTAGGACGTGCCGGTCATTACTAAGAGACATTGCTTGAGTAGCGACCATATGTGTCATCTAGCTGCAAGTGGCTCATTAGATTAAGAAAAGGAAAGACAGATAGAAGGTGACCGAAAGATAGACAGATACAAAGGGACAAGACATTCAAAGATACATGGAGACCAACAGAGAGGGACACACACACACACACACACACACACACACACACACACACACACACACACACACACACACACACACACACACACACACACACACACACACACACACACACACCCCTACGCAGCCGTGCTTTTAGGCCCGAAAGGTTTGTGAGCCACCCAGTGACCCTCTTCTCCCCCACCCTCTAGCCGACAGCCTCAGCTGGCAGGTGTCCTCCCTGAGCGAGACCAAGGCCCACCAGGTGATGATGCAGAAGGCCGCAGCCTTCATCCACTTCAACCAGAGACAGCTCTCCCGCATCTACCCTTCCTCCTACCGGGTGGACTCCTCCAACTTCAACCCCCAGCCCTTCTGGAACGCCGGCTGCCAACTCGGTACAGCTTGTTTGTGTGTGTAAATAGAAACACTTTACCTTGAGCTCCAACAGCCTCAACAGACACAGAAGGGTGACTAAACCTCACTGCTTTTGCCTTAACCATTCATTCAACGGTAAGATGGATGATTGTCTTCGCACCTCAATATTTTTGTGAAGAGGTTTATTGTTATATATATTCCTATTTGTTCACCTTGATTAAACCATAGGAAGCCTTTCCACACGTGCGTCATGCTGCAGGTGTCACTCGAATGTAAAGTCGTTGTGTTGTAATTCCCTGCGCACACATTATGGCATTACAATTTAAGGATAGGAGTATTACTTCCACGGTGATCGAGGCGGAGTTAAGGGGGTGTTTGAGGGAGTGTTACCTTTCCTGAACTTCCCATCTGGGAATGCCAAAGTGCTATCTTCTCTTATCTTAACTGTCAACACGGACGCTGTATGTTGGTTTCAGTGGCTCTGAACTACCAGTCCGAAGGTCGGGTGCTACAGCTGAACCGGGCCAAGTTCTACAGCAATGGGAACTGTGGCTACATCCTGAAGCCCACCTGCATGTGTGAAGGTACGGTCAGACCACAACACTGTCCTCCTCACTGGAGTTCTCTTCGCTTGCTCATATGCCTTGTTATTCGTTTTCCAACATCGGCAATGTATGATGTTGAAGAGGAAATAGAAGAGGAAATGCTTTGCGAGCTCCGTGTGTTGAGACAATAACAATCATAAAGTAACGTTAGTTAATTATAAATAGACGTTGTACAAATTAAAAGACAACAGAGAAATACGTAGAAGCTAATTTTTTATGTTCGATTACAACCTGTTCATATATTCAGAAATTAAAGCGATTTATGCATGTCAAAAACACGTAGTGCCTTTAAAGTTTTAGTTTAAAGTTTAGCACTGGCGGTGTACTGTATTGACCTGGGGGGTTGAATGTGAATCTGACCTGTCCTCCGTGGTGACCCTGCGACCAGGTGTCTTTAACCCCCACCTTGAGGACCCACTACCAGGCCAGATGAAGAAGCAGCTGGTCCTGAAGATCATCAGCGGACAACAGCTGCCCAAGCCTAAAGACTCCATGCTGGGAGACCGAGGAGAGGTACCACTATATACACACACTGTGTCGCTCTACTTCCCATCCTACCTCTCTCTACCTCTTGTTTTCTCTGTCTCAGTTGCTCTTAATCACGCTCTCTCTCTCTCTCTCTCTCTCTCTCTCTCTCTCTCTCTCTCTCTCTCTCTCTCTCTCTCTCTCTCTCTCTCTCTCTCTCTCTCTCTCTCTCTCTCTCTCTCTCTCTCTCTCTCTCTCTCTCTCTCTCTCTCTCTCTCTCTCTCTCTCTCTCTCTCTCTCTCTCTCTCTCTCTGCCTCCCTCCCTCCCTCCCTACCTGTCTGTCTCTCTCGCACATAAATGCAACATAGCGTTGCACAAATGAATGAGCCCTCCTGTCTGATTGGTCCTGGATACATGTCCTCCACTCAGCCACTGGCTAGTGTCGGGTTTTCATCGTCATGTACGTGTTGACTATAATGTGCATGTGTTCCTCTTTGTGTGTGTGTGTGTGTGTGTCAGATCATTGATCCCTTCGTGGAGGTGGAGGTGATCGGCCTGCCGGTGGACTGCTGCAAGGAGCAGACCAGGGTGGTGGACGACAACGGTGAGACCCCACCCTCCATCACACCACACTTTTCATAATAATGATGAGGATAATAATAACAACACACTTGGATAATAATTATTACACAAATTTTAACAATAACCCCACACTTATATTATAATAACTTGTATAATAATAATAATAATCACATTAATAATAATAATATATACTTTTACTTCTGCTTGTTTTCCAATCTAAATACTTTATTTGTCCTCTCAAGGGGCAATTCAAGGTGCTTTAAAAACAACACAAACAGGAGATGACGTCATGCAGTACCACTCATACACAGAAGCCTATAGACAATACAAATATCACAACATCAGGTTACAATTGCAGAATTATTCAAGTTTATAAGCAACGACCATCCCTATGACAGTTTGTGTTCACTTTCCTGATCGCTGATTTTTTACTATGTGGCTTTGTGGCATTACTGTATCCAAAGGATACAGTAAACCTATATGGGATATAAGTGATTTTGAGATAATCTATGAGCTTTTGTGTGTATGTTGAAATGTGTTCCAAACAACAATATAGCCTTAATGATATGGATATTGATCATGTTATAGACATGGCTGATGATATAGCTATTGATTAAGTACCTGACCCACTGACCACTGAGATCTAGATAAGCTACTCAGTGGGGTGTGTGTGTGCGCGTGCAGCTGTGGTTATGTTGTGGATTCTTGTGGCCTGGTGTGATATGGATTTGTGTGTGGGCACATGTGAGAGATGTGTGTTCACTTGCTGTGAGAGAGGTGTGTGTGTGTGTGGACACTTGGCATGCTAGCTTCCGTTCTGAATATAGTTTGATCTATAATGGATGAGCTCAGCATTGGGGGGACATGCATAGACAGCATCTCCCTGTCTGCTTACCCGTGCGTGCTGATGTGCATGCACACACACACACACATACACTCTCATACACATTTACACACACACACACTCACTCTCTTCAATTATTCATGATGCTGAGCTTGCTCCCTACACTCTATCCTTGACTGTCTGCTCTCTTTCTATTTATTTCTCTCCCTTTCGCTCTCTATCTCTTTCTCTTATTATTTGTGGATCCCTCTCCCTCTCTCGCCATCAATCAACTTCTCTCTCTCTGTCTCTCTCTCTTGGTATATACTTCCCTCTCCCTCCCTCTATCCGTTTCTATTCCTGTCTCTTTTTCTGTGCATCTTTCCGCCCACTCTGCCCCCCCCCGCCCCCTCCCTCCCTCCCTTCCTTTCTTTCTCCCTTTTCCTGGCCACACATCTTCCTTCATCATTCTTTCCTTTTTTTTCCTCCCCTGCTCCATCTCATTCTCTCGGCACTCTTACCTGCCCAACTTCATAATCCCCCCACCCTCTCTCTCCCCGTCAGGGTTCAACCCCATGTGGGAGGAGACCCTGGTGTTCACCCTGCACATGCCCGAGCTGGCTCTGGTGCGCTTCCTGGTGTGGGACCACGACCCCATCGGACAGGACTTCATCGGGCAGCGCACCATCGCCTTCAACAGCATGATGTCAGGTAAGGTCGCTGCACCCGGGACCACCACACACACACACACACACACCCACACACACACACCCCTATGGGGGGAGATAAGGGAGGCATGGCAGTGAGGGAGATTTAGGGGGATGCCCTACCTGTCGTAAATCGGGATCCCACTGTATGCCGGAGCTCGGAATGAATACGCATGGATCAGTGTTTCCTGTTTGGGGTGTCTTTGGGGGATTTTGGTATTGATGAGACTTTTTATCACAAAAAAAAAACAAATGTTTAAGGAAGCTATGGTACAATGTTGCTCCAAGCCCCTCCTGGAATAGGCTTTCTGAAGTTTATTGGGCAACTACACTTTTTTTTATTGCTGTTCATCAATGGGTTGACTTTAGTACTTTTACCATTACTTTCTAAAGAGGATATGTTTAAAAAGCTGCACAATGATGATTATTCTTGCTAAAACTTTGTGTTTGGCCTCAAGAAATGTTCTGTGTCCAAGGTATCCTGTTCTAGATTGTTCTATCCCGGCTTGTCCTCTTCTGGCCTGTCCTAGGCTGCTCTCTAGCCTAATACACGTGCGTTATGTTTTGCTGCAGGATACCGCCATGTGTACCTAGAAGGTATGGAGGAGGCCTCCATCTTTGTTCATATCGCTGTTCATGACATCACCGGTAAGGTAGGTACCCACAAACCAGAGACAACTGGTTCTTTACCACCCCGGCCTACGGTCTGTATTGTTTATTAAGCCTCATGCATAATGTCAACAATAGAATCTAAAACACCTGGGTTAATCATTTATTGTAAATTAAATCATTTTTGGGTAATTCTATATGATAACTTGTATTTTACGACTATATTTCCTGAGATGGTTCTCCACCAAGAAATATCCTATATTCACATTTCACATGTATTATAAACTAAAAACTTCTGATTTTCTATAGTTTACTCAAGTGTGTGTGGTCTTATAGCATTGATTTAATAAATTGCGTTCAGTCAAGGGCAAATGTATGCTCATTATGTCACCGCAGATTGTATTGTAGATTGTATTACTATTATTTATTACATTTATTATGTTACATTTAGAAAAGACATGTATTAATACCATGGCAGAACATTTAGAGTCAGTTCCTTGGGAAGGCTCTTTCACCTCATCAACACAAAGTAGTATTATGTTTGTGTGTCTGGCTATGTCTTGGACATGACTGATCACTGTTTGTAGGTTTCCCTTAAATATATGATATGGCATTAAGTCACTTTTTTCACACTTTATTTTGATACACTGCCTCAAACCTGAAAAGAACCAAACCACTCTGAATATTCATGTTTTCAGCTTTTCAACTTCCTGTCTGTTCCTTCTTTCTCTGCTGTTGATCTATGTGCCCTCCCTCCCCACCGATACCCTGTTCTAGTCTTTTTGTCTTCCTCTCTTCTCTATATTCCCTCGTCCCCCCTCTCTAAATGCTTTCTCCTGCTCTTCTTCTCTTTGTAATTGCAGTGGAGTCCTCTTTGTCCAGCAATCGCTGCATGTAGAGACAGGACTTGGTTAGCAGTCCTCAAGCTGCCACTCAGAACTCAGGTGTAGTGCTGCCCAATCGGCATCTTGCATGCGCTGCAAGCACCCTCCCACTTTGCCCAGGGCCTCCCTTCCCCTCCTCCCCCACCACCACCACCCCTCCCTTACACCCACCAGTCCGCCACTAGCCAATGAAAAGCATTGTAACGGAAAAAGGCCAACTCATGCAGCTCATGAGTTGTTGAAAATAACGCCATGTAACAAGCTTGAGCCCCCTTCCCTCCAACATTGTCATTGACCCTCTAAAGTAGATCCAATGCTGCTAACGGCTCCTGGCAATGGTGGGACCCATAAGATGTGAATGAGAGGGGTAGAGAGAGGTAGAGGGAGGGAGTGATAAAGAGCGAGATAGAGAGAAAGGGAAAGAGAGGTATTCAAAGGAGAGGTGGAGGTCGTTCAGGGATAGAGGTTGACCTCAGTGTTTTGGTGGCATTATTTCTTGTACTGACTGACACCATTTTGAGTCGGGTTTCACCTGAGCTGCCCCCAAGATTAGATTTCTGTTGGAACAACACTATAGAAGGCTGAATATATTATTTTCAGCCTTCATAGTCAGTGTGCTGTTAGATTGTTTTTGTATGCTGTCGTTAACAGTTTTAACAGTTTAAGATAATTTTTTCATTAATATAGTCCTTGCTGTATTCCTCTTGACTTGTGTCGTGTCTTTTTGTCCATGCTTTTTACATTTTTTATGTCTTTGTCAACCACATATACACAGATCACCAGATAACATGTCAAGGCTGGGGCTAGTTGGATCTACTTCTCTCTTGGTGTTTGTGAAAGCCCATTGAGTATTTATTTAAAGAGTAACTACAAACCAGATGACTTTTCTGAGTTTGCTGCCACCCTCAGGTTAAAATCCATCAACTTTCACTGTGAACATAAATGGGTGCTGTTGCTCTTGTCATTACTTGAATCTTTCATGAGAAAAAGTATGTATTTAAGGAGAATAATCCACCAAAATGTATCGCAATATCAAGTGGACCTGAATGGTTTTATTCATTTTATTTTGTTATACATGTAATTTCCGATGGGAAGGCTTCATTGCATCTAAGCTAATCTTTGCACCAGCTCATTGCCAACATTAACTCTTGCACCATTATATATAGACGCTAACCATTGATGTCAGCTGGTGTCTTAATCAGCTTGTATGAATCCTAGCCCTCAATCGCACATGATTGGCCACCCTTGCCATAGACAATTAGCAATTGGTTAACAAGGTAACATTCTGATGGATATTAACGAGCAGTCCGTAGTTCTTAGTGGCTCAGGCTATATGCCAGCCAAATCGGTGACATTAATATTCATGAGGTAGGTAATCAACTCAAGGCTTGGCTTGGCAGGGATTCTATGAAAACTGTTTCCTGTTGCTGTGCAGTGCCTTTAAAGTTGACCCATGGTGGTCTTTTATTTAGATTCTGACCGATTTTTGTACTATTTTCCCTCCTTGCAGTAGAGTATCAAGGTGGGCCTATCATGTTTTTAACCACTAGATGGCAGCAAACTAACAAAAGTCACATAGTTAGTCTTTAATGCCAGAATATGGTGGGGAACGTAGTACTGGAATGTTCTTGTTGTGTCTGAGTGTGTCCAAGTGTGTCCGTGCACAAGTACCATCCTGCCTGCACTACGTTTGAGTTGTCTTTAGTGTCACAGTTCTGCACTCTGAGCTGTTCTCCTTACTATCCTCATCGTTGTCCTACTTAGCCCACTCATCCGTTCCGTGCTCTACAAATACAAACACATGGCCCTGCCAACACCTAACCTTCATTCCATGCCATCACTTGTTGTTTGTATTGCATCTTTAGGTGATTGACACAGGTTGACTTGCAGTCATATTCTTCCAAGTTTGGTGCCAGTTCAATTCAAAACAGTCTAGAGTCTAACTGCTAGGAGAGATTGTTGCAACCTCAGCATTTGATTGCCTCAAACATTCCTTGTCAAGGAATGTCCCTTGCAAAACAAAGGATGAAAAGTGACATTCCTTCTATGCCAAAGTCGGAAGCATGTGTTCACCTGAGATTGTGCTCTCTTTGCAGTTTGAGTCTAATGATTGGTTCATATTATTTGACTATTTTACTACAAGAACCCAAACTAAAGTTATATGAATTGATATAATATTGATAGGATTATTCCAGTGAACCTCTGCTGCTGTTTTACTACCAATCAATACTGTTGAATTCAGGGATACCTTTTAATACCTATATACCTTAATTGAATATGATTGTGTACTTCTTTTCTCATCACAAGCTAACACTGGAGATCACGTAGTATGGGCTGCGACCCACATGTCCAGGGCTTGAACCATGTGTTACTTATATAAAAAAGGGAATTGGCCATGGAATGATCACTATCTCTCATTATTCTGTTAATTATCAAGTTAACACTTTATATCCAGAATTAACCTGTTCACGGTCAATAACTCGTTGACATCATCTGTTAGCATAATCTATCAAGCGAATACTGGTAGGATTCACTCAGGATATCCATATTTACCTGATGCAATGCTACTACAGGGAAATATGTAGATATATGTGACTTGCGTGTAATCTACTGAGATTCCAGTGTTTGAAGCATGCAAATACAACATTAGCAAAAACAGCTAATGTGTCTCCCAATACTAGTCATGTTAACTGATTGTCTTTATTCGTTTCATTGGCGTTTAACCAGAGCCCTGTTAATTCCTCTAGATGTGTGTGCGTGTGTTCGGGTCCATTTCATTCTCTTCCCTAACTCCGCTTCTCTCTGTCACAGGCCAGGGTGGCCAGCGGCATAAAAGGGCTTTTTCACAGAAACCCAAAGCAGTCTTCCCTGGACAGCCATGCTGCTGCTCAGCTTAGCCGCAAGCACCCGTTTGGCGCCCACCTCCTGCGCCGCACTGCCAGCGCCCCCACCAAGGGCCAGCCCAAAGGCAAGAAGGGCCTGCCGGAGATCGGCATAGATACCAAAGACTACAGCTCGGAGGGCGCCACCGAGGACCGTGAGTCGGAGGAGCAGGGCGGCGGGGTTGCCGGCACAGACACCCAGGTTCCTACATCCCAACAGCAGCACCAACACCACAACGGGGCAGCCCGCGACCATCCCGGCACCACCAACGGGGCTTTGTGCCCGGAGGAGGGTAAAGGTAAGAGCCCGCGCTTCGCCCGCCGCCGCTGCCCCATGACCGAGCCCCTGAGGCGGGTCGCTCGGCTCCGGCTGCAGGAGCCCCTGGACCAGGGGGTGTTCGCCCGAGTGGCACTCAATGGCTCAGGGAGAGTGGGCGTGGCGTCCAACTGCATCACATGCGTGATCGGCACCAAGGAGAGCCCAGAGGTAGAGCGGAAGGCTCAGTCCGGGGATGGACAGGCAGAACAGGATAGGCAGGAGAAAGGTCCCAACACTGTCCCCATGCACATTCAGCCAGATCCTGTGGACAAACTAGAGTCTATACCATCTGGACCCGACCCCAAACACACCCTGCCCCACCTCAGGGCTCAGCCTGAGCCAGGCTCCCAGTTCACCCCCCAGTCTCTGTTCGGGCCCGTCCCCTTCGCCCACTCCGACGCCCGGAAGACCCTGGGCGGCACGCCTGGCCGGGGGCCCCCGGACCCATCCGAGAGGAATGCCCGCAGCTGCAGCGTTCCCCGCAGACGCTTCCCCAATGCGGTCGCCCCCGCGCGGCCCCCCCCATCCCCCCGCCACAGCGAGCGGCGTTGGGAGAGTGCCCCACCCCCTGACTACGGCACAGGCCTGTTCATCCGCCTCCTTCCCCGACGCCACCCCCTGTGGCACCCTGTCCCTCAGCGACTCCAGCAGCTCTGACAGCAGCTGGTACAGCCTGAGTCACCTCGGGTCCCCCCCCATGCTACCTCCGCGCGCCATCCTCGACAGCCGCAAGCGCGCTGCTGGCACACTGCAGCGCGAGATGAACGCCCTCTTCGCCCTGAAAATGGAGGAGTTGCGCTCAAAGACGCCCATGTTTTTCGCCGGTAAGGCGTAGAGGCTAGAGACTCCCCCTAGCAGTTGCCTGGTACCGTATAGGGGTGTTGGCTAGAATCCTCTCCCTTATGAAGTCCACCTGTCCCAGTTGTGATACCTCTCCCAGTTGGAATACCTTTCCCTGTTAGAACCCACCGAAGTCTTGTTGACTTAGACTCCATTGACTCCATTAGTCAAAATAGGAATTTGAATCTGTTCCCTTGGTTGTGTATTTTGACATATCAAACTCATCGAATGGGTGACAATATACCCATTTAGAAACCACTCCTAGTGAAACCCAACTCAAATAGAGTTCATACCTGTTCCACGCTTTTATTGAATCACACTTAAAATAGTATCTTTCATTAAAATGCTTTATGTTCCTTTTCCCTAAACACTTCATGCTCACCCTCTGCAGATAAGATAACTGGTAAGTCTTATAACCCTAGAGAAAGCTAGAACCTATCTTTCTACCCTCCTCTAGATCGGATTAAGTTAGCTATACCCCCCTCTTCTGGGCGAATTTAAATACACAACAACATAGCTTTCCACTGTTCTCTAGACCAAATTAAGTAGGCTAGAAACCTAGCTTTCTACTGTTCTCTAGACCAGATTAAGTAGGCTAGAACCTAGTTACCACTGTTCTGTAGACCAGATTAAGTAGGCTAGAACCTAGCTTTTCACTGTTCTGTAGACCAAATTAAGTAGGCTAGAAACCTAGCTTTCCACTGTTCTCTAGATCAGATTAAGTAGGCTAGAACCTAGTTACCACTGTTCTGTAGACCAGATTAAGTAGGCTAGAACCTAGCTTTTCACTGTTCTCTAGACCAAATTAAGTAGGCTAGAAACCTAGCTTTCCACTGTTCTCTAGACCAGATTAAGTAGGCTAGAACCTAGTTACCACTGTTCTGTAGACCAGATTAAGTAGGCTAGAACCTAGCTTTTCACTGTTCTCTAGACCAGATGAAGTAGGCGAGAACCTAGCTTTTCAATGTTCTCTAGACCATATGAAGTAGGCTAGAACCTAGTTACCACTGTTCTCTAGACCAGATTAAGTAGGCTAGAACCTAGTTACCACTGTTCTCTAGACCAGATTAAGTAGTCTAGAACCTAGCTTTCCACCTTTCTCTAGACCTGATAAAGTAGTTTAGAACCTAGCTTTCCACTGTTCTCTAGACCAGATTAAGTAGGCTAGAACCAAGCTTTCCACTGTTTATGGAAAATTATATGGCCAGATGTTGGAGTTCACATCCACTAGTCCTAGCCAAAGTCTCCCAAAGCTCCTCCAGAGTTCAATCCCTTGGGAAATAAGGGTTGGTGCGTGTCCAGACGTATAATACATCGCATACTCATGTTACAGAACATCCTGTTATGCACAGTTTATGGAAAGATTTTGGCATTCCTACTGATTCACATGAGAATTCAGTGTTGAATATTCTTGTATCGCTTTGAACATGATTATGCTTACAAAAGAAGGCTTATCAGACTTACTTTTGGTTCGATACTGTTCTTTGAAATACAGAGGCTGTGATCCTTTCTCTTATTCTCTGATGTGCTTTCCCTGTCTGAAATGCTTTTATCTTCACCCCTATACGCTGTCCCTCTGCTATCTAAATATCCTAATTTCCTTCTGTCCCTCTTTCTTGCACGCTCTCTCTGCTCCTAGTGCAGAACTGAGGGGATGACCAGAGCCAGGTAAACCTAACCCTGCAATCGTCCCCCTGCACACTTAAATCATCAATCCCTTAACCCTCACTGTCTACTTCACTGTCCCATCACTTGTTTCACCACGACCTATGACCCCAACCCTGTGTCACCTCCATCCAGTGTGTTAAACAACAACTTAATACTGAAAACATCTGTGAATTTGATGCCGTCAGGTTAAAATGGGGGCCCATTAAAACGGGGCAGGACAGTGTCACGGCTAGGGTGTACAACTCCCAGCCTCCCAACTCCCAACCTGTAAAAATCCTTGAGCAAGAACCTTACCTGCTCCTTAATGACCTGTATCTGCATTCTCTGTAAATTGCTTTGGACTAAAGCAAAGTCTAGATACACTGAGTAAACCATGTTAGTGGTTTACTGTGTACTTTCCACGATAAATCCCCAATATATTTCGGTTTGCCCAGTAAAAAGAGAAATTAAGATTACTTTTAGATGAGAAGTTGATCGCAGAAGTTGATAATGGCAGCAAACTCACAAATGTGCACTTTAAGCTTTGGTGCATTGTTCACGTTCTGTTATCACACCATCACCTGCATGGATCAATCTGGGGTGGCACTCACTCAAAATGGCCAATCCAAAGGCGCTAACCAGCATCACACCAGCCTCAGGCTTCCTCCTGTCTGTTCATATCAAGTGCTGTAGAAATGCTGCAGGGAACCCTGCATAGCCCGGGGTTGATTTATATTAAGTTAGCAAACAACCATTTGGTCATTTCAGTGCTACAGGGAGATAGGGTTTTGTTAGTGTAATGATGTTGGTACATTCACCGGTAGTTATTCGGAGTGGCTTTTTTGTATGTATTTATTTTTTAACCCTGCTCATTTGAATTACAAATCATCTTTCTCAAATAATTCCCATATCAAAAATGCATCTTCAAAAAATACCCTATGTTGGAAATCAAAAGTGTAGGTGTATAGCATGTCTATAACTACATTGTTAAGGGCACTCCTAAGAAACAGATTTTCGTATGTGAAATGTTTCATCTTCATCCATCTATGATCTGATAACACTCCTTCCACCTGGTCATGAATTAACTGTTCTCGTCTGTTCTCGCCCGTCCTCCACAGAGTGTGTTGCAGAGCAGAGACCAGCGGCCCCACTCTCACATCTCACACCATCGTCCCGCGAGGAAGCCATAGACCGGTCCCTCCGGCACTCCATCTCCACCCCAGCAGCGCCAGCCCACAACCACCTCCACCACCCCTCCTCCATCTCTTCCTCGCACCGCACCTTTCCTCCTCCACCACCACCACCACCACCACCACCTTCACCATCCACAGCAATAACCAGCGGTGCCACGCCCACCGCCTCCCCTAACGTGGGGGTGGTGGCAGACACCCACACTGGTCACCCCACCGCCAGGTGTCACCCCAAGAAACCCCACGCCCCTGTCTCCAGGACCGCCTCGTCCCCTGGGACTCTTCTCCTGGCCAAGTGTCCGACCTCCCCCAGCGCCCTGCCCCAGTGCGGTCAGGACCCTTGGGTTGCCATCAGCACCTCCTCCTCCACCTCCTCTTCCTGCACACCTGATCCAAGGCAGGCCCTGAAGACCAACCCCAAGCAGGCTCCCGGTGACGCCCAGACCGGGCCTCTCGGCGGTATTCCCGTCACTCAAAGCCCCGGTATACCCACCGTTCAGAAGAACCCAGTCAGGAGGGCTCTGTTCACGACGCTGGCGTCCCATCCGCCCGTCCGACGGTCGAAGAGCGAGGGGCACGTGCTCGCGGCCGTCATCTCGGACGGCCGCTCGTGCGTGCCGGAGGTGTGCACTGACGCCACCATGAACGACCGGCTGTGGAGCAAAGTGGACCCGGGGAGCCACCGCGACAGCATGTCCTCCTCCTCCAGCATCTCCTCCAGTGACACGGTCATCGACCTCTCCATGCCCAACCTGGTCCGCAAGAGCCTCGCCAGCCTGCCCCTGGGCGGCGGCGGCACCTCCTCCTCCTCCAACTCGGACTCCCCCTGGGTCAGCTCCTGCCGCTCCTCCTGCGGCATCGCCGGCTCCTCCTACGACGCCTCCCCGGTGGCCAAGAGCAAGTCGAACCCCAACCTGTGGCCGGGGGCACCCCGCCCAGACGACGAGCTCAACCCCCGCCCCCTTGGCACCCCGCGGGGAGAGCCCCCCCGTGGTGACTCCCCCCGGGAAGACTCCCCCGGCGGGCTGACCCAGCGGCGACACACCTGGAGCCGTCTCTACATGGATGGGCTGAAGAAGCAGTCCTCATCCTCCACCGCCAAGAGGTCCTCGCTGGCCGCCTCCCCGTCCGCCCCCACCTCCTCCATGTCCAAGAGCCTGGGCGACCTGACGTCTGACGACATCGCCTGCAACTTCGACAGCAAGTACCGCAGCATCAGCCGCAGCTTCGTGGCGCGGCCCCCGCGCGAGCAGCTCCTCCGCAGGGCGGGCAGCCTGCACGGCGCGCGGCCCGCCAGCACCCTGACGGAGCAGCTGCGGCGGCTGACAGATGTGGAGCCTCTGACGGCCAGTGACTTCTCCTCCCCGGCCCGGCACTCGGCGGGGGGGCATCCTCTGGAGGAGCAGCAGCAGGAGGAGGAGGAGCCGTTGGCGCGGAGGACGTCGTCCAGGAGCCAGAGCAGGGTGCGCTACGTCGCCAACCGGGCCAAGCAGGCCCAGGAGAGGCAGCGGCTGCAGGCACTGGCGCAGGGCCGCATCGGTAGCAACGGCAGCCCCATCGGGGAGCGGGGGAACCCCGAGGGGGCGTGCTGCGTGGCCCGCAGCCCCTGCACCAGCCACGACCTGCTGGGTCAGCTGGCGGGCCTCAGAGCCCCTGTCCCGAGAGCCTTCAACTCCCCGCCAGATCCGGACAACAAGGAAGTGTTCTTCATGCTCAAGCTGTAAGGACCGGGGGCCCTGCATCGAGTGCAATGGACGCTTTAACACACTTATTGGAAACAGAGCAAGAAACAAACAAAACGCACACCTGGCACAAAACCCTGGTTATTTCTGAGACATTGTGGCTGAAGCTGGCTCAGACCATAGAGGCTTTTAATCTTCCATTAAAGTGGTGTCTTGTGTTCATCACTGGACCCTAATGGTTAGGACTAATGTGCTAACGCGATGAGGCTCAAGATCAACTCGTCTTTTTTACTAAAGAGAGCATTTGAACAATCCGTCCGAGCCCTTTGTTCTGTTTGCAACAAATGTTTGAATAAAGGCCAGAATAGAGGAGAAGAGAGAGGAGCAACATGTTTCTATACGGTTGCTTAACCTTTAACGTGATCAGCCCCAACCCCCATGAGCATCTAGTAGCAATAGTGCACAAGTTAAAGAAAAAAATATTCTTGTGTCATAGTGCATTTGATTGAGCAACATTTTATCTGAACACTTCCAAGTTCAAAGTCTTCAGTTGTAAGTTCCCCTTAGCAATATTTTCAAAATAATGGCGCTCAAAATAATAAGAAATAATGTACAAATTCGTACACGTTTCTCCAAGGTCTTTTGCTTTGACCAAAATGGAAGGGGGATTTCTTCTCCCGCCCTGCAAGATGAAAAAGTCTCTGTTTGTTCTCATTTCACTACAGCAGACCCCTTTTTAGCTGAGCGTCTATTAATGCGGCATGTTGCTCCTCAAAGATTTTATACTTTAATTAGCGGTAGAGTCGTCTGCCGCTGTCCTCGTTTTCCTTGCTCCCATGTCTTTCTTATTTTTTTTAAGTGTACTGCATGTCTTTAATGCACTGTAATAACTATCTTATCTGCATCGGGTCTGCGTTGTTTTACCAAGAAAAGAAAAAACCTTTTTATACATTCTTTTTAGACTGTGAGACAGTTCTAGGTTGCAATCCCAGTGTTCCGGCGGGTCTGTTGAAACAGGAATGACTTGTGTCAGCGCACGTTTGTTTGTAGGACTACTGTCTTGATTGCACAGCAATGCACGTTTTGTGTGTGTGCAAGATTTTAGGGAAAATATTTAATTCAGCTCATGTATAATTATGACCTAAATAAACCTGAAATGAACATTAAGTTGGGTATCACGTTGTTTTTATAATAATGCTTAGTTGTAGTATAATTGTCCAAATCGCTAACACAATTGAACATGCAGTTAAAAATAGGCCCTGGCCGAGTTGCCGTGTAAACTCTTAGTCTTGGCAAGTCCTGCTGGCTGTTCCCTCTAATTATGGACTGTTCGGTTGACGGTGTTTACCAGCCCTCGCCCCTCTCGACCGCCGGGCTCCAATGCTGAGCACCCACCCCCCCCCCCCCCCCGCTGGCCGATAGAATGTTCCACAAACAAAGACTCAAAGCCCCCATTAAGATTCAGCTTCTTATTCCTGTGTGAAGCAGACAGACATGATTGCATTTCACTCCCAAATGATGGACTTGGTACCGTTAAAAAGCCGGTGTGGTTTCAGATGTACCCAAGCGTCACAACAACAAGTTCTGGCTCTGCTCCGCTTTGCTTGACATGACAATCGGTAACCCCGGCGACGGCCACCTCTGGCGACGCGGACCCCTTTCCCGGCCCCTCGTCGGACCTCGGAATCACAACAACTTCAATTTGGGGGCCCGGGGTCTCGCTCCCGCTGCCACATAAACACAAAAGATGGCTTCATTAGGATTCCGGGCGCGGGCCTGACTCCTTCTTGAAGCCTGTTTTTATCTGGGCCATTTGGCACAGTCTGGCTCCTTCAACCGTAAAAGTTTGAGCACCCCCCCGGGGGCCAAGAAGGGTTCGTTTTTGTTCCAGAGTGAATTAAGACCCCCCCTTCATGTAGGGGGGGATGGGATAGTGGAATATGTGTGCTTACCGCGGTGTTTGATGTTTACTGGGAGCAAAGAGAGTGAACAGGCAGTTGTGAAATGTCTCAGCCAGTCCGAGCTACTCTTAACTGTACATGACATAAACGTGAGGCAGGCGAGACCTCTCCATAGGATACATAGGCTGAAAGTTGTACTATAATATGTTCTACAAGTTGTACTGTAATTGGCTCAAAGTATTGGAGCTGCATCAATTAATAAAAAAAAATAGATCTGATACATTACCCAGATCTTATGCATTACAAAAACTGGACTAATGGATATGGCCAAGATTATGCACTTTCATTGCTTTGTTCATCTTATTTGTCATGTGTTTTAAAAAGTTGGACCATTAACAACTGCACTGACACCAAGACCAGAGTGGGTTTAGATCTAGTTTAACAAAGCTGCAACATTAACCACACAGCTCTTTCTGCAAGGGGCCCGTGTTTCCCAGAAACCCCAGATGGTGCGCCTCAAACCCTTCCTTCGGTGGAAGTTTAGGAAGTTCACAAAGGAATTCCTGCTCCCCCCTCCTTTAGTATCAACCTACTAGGAGCCCCTAGTGAGGCTTCGTGGTAAGCTGAGACATTGCGTTATGCGTCCCTACAGGAAACGGGTCTGGTTGTCATTTTCATCGTGCAGAAAAACAGCCTGTCAACAGCCTCTTATTACCCTCACACTCTCCAGTTGTACATTATACTGTAAAGTTTACTGTGACTTTCTCAAGCTACATCATCACCGATATGAGGGATGTCATTCCAGTTCCACTGAGAGTGGGTGGGAGTGGAATGAGGCCTTCATTGTGTACGTTACTCTCGGAATTGCCCTATCTGTGATAAATAAACTACATCAATCATCCTTCCACTTCCTCCAAATTAGGATCAACTGGATTGTCAACAGCCAGCTGTATTGTTATTTTTTGTAGATTGTACAGTTTGTACTTGTCTCAATTGAACTCTAAAGTTTAAGCTATATTATTAACCAGAAACTGATAATAGAGTAAATCATAAAGAAAATGTAATGTAACGTTTGAAAACCTCATGGAAATTGAAGGTGTTTCGTGAGGGAAAAGTCGGTGAATGAACAAGCCATGGGTGAGAATATTATTGGTTCAGCCAAACATCTGGAGGCCGTGGATTGCACAACGATGTTATCCTCCTCGATGCTGCTTCTGTGGTTATTCAGCCCCGTCTCCTCCCTCTGCTCTCCCTCCCTTATAAACCCAGCCTTTTTTTGTCCTGTTTGAGCAACACCCCGACAGTCCCTCTCCTGCTACCAGAGACGCACAGAAAAAGTGGAGCGTCACTACCAGCCTCATTCAGTTGTCCAGAGGCCGCACACATAGAAACATAAGTTCAGTTGAGTCGATTTCTATTCATTCTATTATTTTTCGTGTTGTTTTTTTTTGTCTGAGGTAAGGCGTGTTTTTGTACTTTAATATGAATTTTAACAAATGCCATTTAATTATTTAAAACTCTACATTATTTATTTTATGTACTATGTTTTTAAAACTTTCCTCAAATACTTTTGGACAATGATGAGATTTTGAATAACATCTGCTAACGCCACACCTTTATGTGGCTGTCAATTCAACTTCATTTGTATTGTGTTGTCTGTGTGTTGTGTTGTTTCTTTAGGCCAGCATCATGGATGGGTACTTGACAGTTTGTCTGTGTGTCACAGCCCTGATCTCTGCTCCACACACCACCAGTAAGACCTACGCAATACCACTTCTACTGGCTCCACAACACATTGCGAAACACTACACTCACATTTTCAGAATCATATTTTCCTACTCTATAATGTTCATTTTTGTATCTCAGATGAATTCCAGGATATTCTTTGGAAAGTATTTTGGCCCCACCACCTGAACTTAGCTGTTATGTAACGATAATAATAATTGGAGAACGCTCAAGGTTTTCCTCTACTTACTCATTGTAGTTTTGTGATATAACCAAAAGTTACGTTTTGATTATGATAATTCTTCATGTGACCTCGCAGAATAATGAAATGTTCACATGTTTGTTCACATTAGCTGCTCATCCAGGCAAAACCAATACCCGTATTTTTATAATACCCTTTTACCTCATGGCAATGGTTAAAATAAGAATGGAGGTTTTTCCAAGTAAGATTGCAAATCGTCTTTCCAGATCTCTACTATAAAATGTGAATTGTGAATTCCAAAAAACCCTGTAAACAATTTGGAGGCAGAATGAAACTATCTGCGTCTTGTCAGAGGTGAAGGGGGGGGGGGGATGGGGGGGGGGGGGTGCGCTGTGGCTAACTGCCATTTCTCACGGACTGAACCACAATGAATCAATTAACGGCCTGAGGGTGGAGGAGATGGAGGGGGGAGGAGATGGAGGGGGGGTTCCAGCGGGCCATGAACTGACAGGCATCTCCGCCTGTCGTACAGGGGTTCGTGCCACCCCCTCAAGAGCAGGCTGTCACAGTGTCACGGAGTCCTTCAGCTCCAATGGTTCAGTGAGGGCTGCATCCATGCTGGAGCAGCGGTGCGCCTGGCACATCTCCTCACCCCTGACTCTCTCTCCTTCCTCTCTCGGTGTCCCTTCTCTCCCTTCCTGCCTCTCTCTCTCTGTCCATTCTCTCTTTCTCCCATCCTCTGCGTCTATCCTGCATCCTTTCCCTATCTTCTCTCCTCCCTCCCCCTATCTCTCATTACGTCATCTTCTCCTCCCATCTCCCTCACCATCCTTGCCCTCCCTGTCCTTTCCTTCCATCCATCCATCCTCACCCATCCTCCTCCCTCCACCACCTCCCATCCTCCTCTCCCCATCTCCTCCCTCCACCCTCTCCCATTCTCGTCTCCCACACCGCCTCCCTCCATCCGCTCCCATTCTCCTCTCCGCATCTCCTCCCTCCACCACCTCCCATCCTCCTCTCCCCCATCTCCACCCTCCATCCTCTCCCCCATCCCCTCTCTCCATCTTCTCTTCATCCTCTCCCTACCTCCATCCCCCCTCCGCCACCCTCTCCCTCCACCCGTCGGTCTACTCCGGCTGGGTTATGTTATGTCTGAGGCAGACACGGCTCCACTGGGGTCCCTGGACCAGAGCCAGGGAAGTCAACCAGAGCTGAATAACACCGAGGTCACCAGACACACAGTGGGGTGGACTGGGGTGGCTGGACCGGTGTGCGGCATAACCCATCTCTAATTTGGTTGTTTTCCTCTAGGAGCCATTTTCTTCATAGTTTCAGATTTTGATGGAAATAAAAAATGTATACATGCATAGTAAAAAGGGAGAAAAGATTTGGCAACCACAGACAGATTTGTGCAAACCTGGGTACGATTTGAAAGCAGTTGTTGTGGTTACAGAACGTAGGTCTTTTAAATTAACACTGGTATTTTCCCTCTGTTGGCTTTTCACATAGTTCCATGGCACAAAGAACAAGGATCTGATATGCTTCATTAGGACTTCAGAGTCCCTGGCCTTTAGATCTAACTGATCTCAAAGCAGAAAAACCCAGAAGCCTGGGCAAAGCAAAGAACTGGCTTTTTAAACAAATCCGCTTTTAATGTGTGCCTCTGCTAATGCCCGGTTTCTTCAATGGCAGTTTGAGTTTAATTGATTGTTTTTCTCTCTCCTAGGTGCCAAGGAGTTATCTATCACCACTATAAAGGTATTTTTTTCCTCACTGAATATAAAATATCCAACAGGCTACAAAAAATGACTTTTAAATAGTAATTAATAGTAATAATTAAATAGCTTTTAAACTAAACATTTTAGTTTGTTCCTGTCCTCAGCAAGATCCATATACCATGTCCCGAGGCTCTGAATTGGAGGGTTACTGCATCGACCTCATCTCCGAGCTCTCACAGAAGTTGGGCTTCAGATACAAATTACACCTAGTGAAAGACAACCGCTACGGCGCCCTCGACGCCAGCGGCTCCTGGTCTGGTATGATCGGCGAGGTGATACGAGGGGTGAGTATCTAGGGTTGAACAGCACCCTCTAGTGGAAAAGCCTGGTTTCTTGCATCTTTATCTCTGTGTTTTGGTCCTTCCAGGAAGCCGACCTGGCCGTGGCTCCGCTGACCGTCACGGCGATGAGAGAGCAGGTGGTGGAGATGACCACACCTTTCATGCAGACGGGGCTCAGCTTCCTCCTGCGTAAGGACATGGCCCGTGAAGAGCACCACTTCGGCTTCCTGTCTCCCTTCTCCATGGAGATGTGGGTTGGGGTGCTCATCGCCTTCCTGCTCACCGGCCTCTGCGTCTTTCTGGTGGCCAGGTGAGCGAGCACTTCTACTTCCTTTCTGCCTCACTTCGTTCAATACATCCACAATCCAATCCAATTATGATATAAGTCGGTGTGTAAAGTTCAAAGTACTTTGCAACTAACCACAACACTTGCTGGGTCACTCCGTATGCTCAGGATCAGTCCCAGAGAGTGGGAGCCAGAGACGGAGGGCCAGAACTTCACCTTGGTCCACAGCTTTTGGTACATCACTGGGGCCCTCACCCTGCAAGGTAATGCAGCCCTTCACAAAAGTACTACAATCTCAAAGGTCGAGTAGATGTGTCATGTTGCACTCATCGTATTGCTTTTAACTTTATGTTTGGTTCCAATTGGGTGAACCCTGGAGGCCAAATTATACTTCTGCATCAAATAGCCACCACTGAGGCTTTCTACGAAGGTGCTTGCATATATGGTACTACGCCAATGATTCGGAGAGGTCCACCATAAGTCGGCAAAAATTTATATTTCAGTTACACCTGATGATCTTTATAATGAAGACGTGTCATACTTATGAGAAAAAAGGAAAACCGCCCCAACTCTTCTATCATAAATGAATCAGACGCAGGGCTGTAGTTATATTTTGCCCTGATGTGTAGTTACAGGCTACATAAGTGTTGTAGAACCTGTGGCGCTCCTGCGCCGTTGATTAGACGCAGAAGTATAATTTGACCTTAACCCTTAAAACCATGAGGACCTAGCTTACAGTTAGTCACTGTGTTCTATATTTGATGTCCCCCAGGTGCTGGTCCTCACCCCAAAGCAGTGTCCGGTCGTCTGGTGAGTGCCGTGTGGTGGGTGTTTGCCATTCTGCTGCTGGTCTTCTACTTTGCTAACTTCAGCCACATGCAGCACGCCGATAACACGCAGGTGTCCATCAAGAACTTTGAGGACCTCTCCAACCAGGACGTCATCGAATACGGAATGGTTGAAGGTGGCTCCTCAATGATGTTCTTTAAGGTGTGTTGAAGTACTGGGTTCAATCCCCAGCCTACCTACTACAGGCATCCATGAGCAAGATGCCTTAACCCAGAAACCTCAAAAAGAGAACCAATCGTTAACAAGTCTTTTCCTTTTGCAGAATTCAAACAACCCAGTGTTCCGGCGTATCTACCAGCACATGGAGCGCCGTAATACCTTTGTGGCCAGCATGGAGGAAGGCATTCGTCGTGCCCAGCAGGAGAACTTTGCCTTCATTGGCGAGGCGGTGTCTCTGGACTTGGCCGTGGCTCGCTACTGCACGTTGATGCGCTCCGAGGAGGTTGTGGCCATGAGGGCCTACGCCATCGCAGCACCCCTTGGTAAATGCTTGCCCCCCTCACCCAGCTACTACGTGATTCCTTTTTTTAAATACAGGTCATTAAGGAGCAGGTGAGGGTTAGGGATATCTTGCTCAAGGATGCCTACAGGTAGGCTGTGGATATTGGGGTTACGAAGCCAGAGCCTTTCAGCTGGGAGTCAAACGCCCTGACCAAAAGACCATGCTGATGTGTTTCTTTATCTGTTTGTTATTATATAACCTCAAGTCCCTCGTTCCTCTCCCAGACACAAGTAGCACTGCGGAACACAGACAAAAACAAATCATCACAGCTAATAACATTTATTATTGCTTAATGTCGAGAACTTTACGTCCTGCTGCTTCCTTTGGTTCCTCTCCTGATTGGCTGATTGGCCCTAAAAAAAACACCACACCTCTGCTTCAGTCATTGTTTCCCTCCTTCCTTAGGCTCCCCGCTGATAAAAAACCTGACGGTGGCCATCCTGCAGCTCAGCGAGTCTGGGGAGCTCACCTACCTGCAGGAGAAGTGGTGGCCCAACAGCTGCGTGGGGGTCCAGGAGTCTCACTCTACCAATACACTGGGGCTCCGGAACCTGCAGGGCCTCTTCCTCCTCCTGGGGCTGGGCCTAGGCCTGGGCCTCCTCATAGCCCTGCTGGAGCTCCTGTTCAAGGCTCGGGGCCTGGCCAAGGATGGGAAGGTAATGGTAACTGTGTTGGGTGGTGACACATTCCAGGTTCAGAAGGAATGCCTACTGCCACCCATGATTTATATGGCCATTACACACCCTTTCATAATGTACTCTACAGTGACATCCCACCTAGAAGTGTCCTCCCAGATTAATCAGACAACAAGTTGGTACAGACTACAGGGTAGGATGTTATGCTAATCCATCTACAACACCTGGTGGTAAAATATAATAATTTTACGACACCTGGTGGTGAAATAGGGACCCTTTAACTGGTCAGTTCAAAAATATTTTAAATTCCCCAATATAATGGTGATGGTTTGCTTTCTGAACCTGTAATTTTCATCTCCTGAGTATTGTTCAACTTCTTCAAGTGTATCTGTCTTGTATTTAACTGTGTTTTGTGTGTGTTTCTCCAGAAGTCGTGCTGCTCAGCGCTGTCGACGGAGTTAGCTCAGCGTTTCAGAGGTGGGGCAGAGAGCGCAGACCAAGAGAGCTCAGACAAGAGCAAGGCGTAACAGAACTGCGTAGAGATCCCCAGTTGCTCATAGTGTAGTTTAAAGAGGAAGGAAATAAGCAGAATGTAGGGCTACATTCTGAATGAAAGCCACTATAACTGACAGATTATTTTTTTCAAGTAAGAATAGAGGAATCACATTCCTATAGATTGCTAGCTGTCTTTTCTTAACCAATCGAATAATTGGGAATGCACCGTCTTCGAAATTCTGGTGGATTGTATTTGATACTTATGATTCGCTCAAATAAGTAAAAGACGATGTAAACGTTCAAATATTTTGACATTGTTAACATGGTTAGGCTACTATTTAGCAAAGTAGATTAGCCATATTCACTGCTATTAAGAAAGTGTGTTATGCAATGAAAAAAGCCTACATTGCAAGGTGTTGCATTTGCTATGCTACAGTGTAACAGCAAGAATCAATAGGAAGAATAACTTCAGCCTGCAAAGTATGCTCATCTGCATTTCACATGAAATAAATGGTTGATGAAATAATGATTGTTGTGGAAGTGATATTCTTTGGTGTACTGAAATATGAACTACCATTCTGGCATCTCAAATGTTGCCTGATAAATAATGTTAACCACAGCCATAGTTTAGTTACTTTAAGGAAGTAGATCTACATGCAGTAGTGTCATTTAAATTTTTTTACATTTTCAATACATATAAAATAATTTCACAGCACCTGCCACACCTGTTTAAAGATGAATAAAGTATAGCTAATGTAGGCATAAACTATTTTCCTTTTGTTTATTGGTTTTACTCGTGTTACAACCATTTTTTTTTTTTATTGTTGCAAAGCTGAGTTGCAGTTGCTATGTATGTGCGTTGTCATGGACGCACTCAAATTAAAGATGGCGTCCATGAAAACGAACTATGTGGGAGAGGTGACCAATCAAAAACGACATGGTAAATTAATTACTTTTAGTATTAGTGTGTATCTCCGGCTAAGCTTGAAAGTACTTGTAATAATCCTACAATGTATGCGTGGATTCATTTTTATCGTCCATTAAAATATAAAGATTTACGACTGCGACAACTGGTCGACTTCCATTCCATGTGACCGAGGTAACGTTAGAGTTAGTGAGATAGTGTGTTTGTAACTGTCCAGGCTAACTGAACTCCCATAAACATTCCACTTCTAGGGTACGGGATATATGTTTACCCAAACAGCTTTTTTCGGTATGAGGGAGAGTGGAACATGGGCAGAAAGCACGGTGAGTTGAGTCCTCACCCAGACCACGTTGTCATGGTTTGGGTGACCTCGTCTAACGTTAATATGTAGATCTGAATGACAAAGTTAAGCATTTTCAAATGTCTGTTCATTCTTCAAACACTTTGTTGAAGCAATGGTCAAGTCTAGTGATTGAGAATGAATCTTGTTTTTTCCCCCTTGTGTAGGCTACTGATTATGTTAGGGTTTATGTTATGGATTGTGTTCGGTGTCTTTATTGACTGGTATAAATTGCCGCTGGTTCTCGTTTTTGACCAGGCCTCGGCAAACTGTTGATGAAAGATGGCAGTTATTATGAAGGGGAATTTATCTGCGGGGAGATGGAAGGAAACGGCCTGAGATACTGGGCTAAAACGGGTAAGACACCTAGGGTCCCAATGTTAATGTTGATTATGCCTGTAACCAATTATACAGTTATTATGCCGCTGACATGATGGCAGTAAAACAAGAGCCATTGCAACCGTCTGCCCTCTTGATAGAAAAGCTACAGGTTAACAGTATTAAAGGGGTAATTAGATATTTTGTATTATAAATGTTTTTTAATGAGAAAATGTATGATATTCCAATTGTTCCAAAATTATATATTTACCCAACTAAACAGTATAAGGCTACCGTATATAATTTAGTAATTATATTTAGTGATCAAGATCTTCTATATATGTTTGTTATACTCCTTTAACCAGGCACATATGTGTGTATTTAATGTTTATGTTTAATGTTTAATGTTTTGAAGGGGACTCTTACTCTGGAGATTTCAAACAAGGTGAGCTCCATGGGTTTGGAGTACTGCAGAGAGCCAATGGTGAAAGATACGAAGGACAGTTCTGCTGTGGCCACAGAGAAGGTGGGTAACGCATAGTTGAATTACTTTAGTCCCAATTTTCCTAATCCCTTTGGGTGTGACGATAATCACACATAAAGTGGAGACGTATAACTTGGGTCCTCTGGCATGAAACGGCCCCATAAGTAATATCCTATAGGATTTGTGTGTACAGCATTATATATACATATAATGTATAAATACATATATATATATATATATGAGAAAGAGAGGGGGGGAGAGAGAAAGAGAGATCTATTTAAAGGTCTATTTAAAAGGTAAATCTGGGGCTTCAAGTATTTTGCTTCATATCCACAGGTCACGGGTCCTTGACAGATACAGACGGACACGCCTACCTAGGCTCCTTCCACCGGGACAAGAGACACGGGGAGGGCCGCATCCAGTACAGGTAGAAACTCTCAAACAAACAAACAGTGTTTCTGGGTTGTATACAGGAAGTACCACTGCATGTTGAAAAAAATGTAGTGATTAGAATCCTTTATCATATGAAAATAACAAAAAGGTGTGCTGATTGATACAGGATATGTTGTTCAGATTTCTTCAACATGAATAGTGGACATTGGATTGAATATTACACAGTAAAGTCAGTCTTTCTTTACTACGCATCAAAATTGAATATATATTTTTACTGAACTTACACAATATTAGTTTGAGAGTCTGATTTATTGGAGTTACATTCAGAATCATGAAGTGTCTTGATTCCGAGTGCTACACTTTTACTGTGTAGGAATGGGGACCAGTATGAAGGAAGTTGGGTCCTGGACCAGAAGCAGGGCCAGGGAGTTCTGCGCTGTGTGGACGGATCTCTGTACGATGTGAGTCTGTGCTGTGGTGCACCAAACACTAGCCTATCCTCCACGTTCATCTTAGATCTATTTACCCCTGTCATTTAAAAGCCTCACATATGTATTACTGTAAAATGACTATAATAACGTACTGATTACTTACCATTGATGTAAACATTCACTTGGGGTTTAAATGTGATAACTCCTTTACTTGTGTGCGGCCACTTGGGGGAGCTGTTGTTCTTTTAATTAGATGCTAATTCTGAGGCTCAGTGAGGCAGATCAACCCGTATTGGTGGTTTTGACAGCTCGCTAGCTGACTGTGGACATATAGTCAGCCATAAGACATTTTGATTATGGGACAATATTTGTACAAAAATGATAACTTCAAGCAATGATCTTTGGACAAAGCATGTTTCCCCAGTGTCTGCAATCTATCTTAGGGTATGGCATCTCATCAAACACAAAGTGTTCTCTAGTCTAGTGTTTGTCTTGATGGCTTAAGTCTACTCTGCTGTGTATGACAAGGCTATATAGGTATGAATGGGAGGTGTGTGACATGTAAGTGTCCAGGTTGCGCTCTGTATTCCAGTTTGTGGACTACCGGTCGAGAGGGTGGCAGCAGGTCTAGTGAGCCTTCCCTGCTGCATTGCAGAGCTTGTAGTTATAATATGTTTCTCTACTGGTAATTTCTTTTGCAATGTCAAAGTATAATTGTATATAGAATTTTTTTTCTTCATTGCATATGCCTAATTAGTGCAGTAGTAAAGGATTCACTATTTGATGAACATAATAATGCAGGCTACATCCTTAATGGTAATCTGTGGTATTTTTCAATGCAAGGTCAAACATTAGAGAGTTTGCTGTAAATTAAGTATATACCACTACTACTACTATTTTGAGCACAGGGTAGTTGGGGGTTATCTTGAAAATGTTAGTTATACATTCAGTTACTACAAATAAACTTGTAAAAAGGTCTATGCCAAATTTAGCTATCCACTGGCGTTGTTAAAATCTCAGTGATATCATCAGCATTAGATTTACAATACGCATATTTACACTATGCACATTATATAAAATGTTGAGTAGTCCAATGTTTTGAGATATGGGTCAAGATTGAGCATAATTTAACTCCCATGCAGCACAACGTAAACATTGTAAACACCATCTGTGTGTTTCTGCTGTCTATGTTATTTAAACCAGGACTTTTGGTGTGTATGGAGAGACATTTAAACATCACACTTTAGTTCCATTTAGTTAGTTTGGTTTCTAGAGAGTATGCGAGAGAGCAAAAGAGATTGTCCACCACAATATTCAGAATCAATAACTACGTATGTCTCAGTGTATTCTAGCCTTTCAGTTTTTTGGTTCTCTGACCTTGGCATTTTGAATATTTCTCTACAATTCTCTGCTCGTTAAGTCAGACCCCCATGTAGTTCTAATGTTGCTTAAGGGGTTGCAAAAATCTTTTATTTTTTACATTACCAATGTGGTGAATAGTAGGGCCATTCATTCACATGAAATGTGTGGCAATGACCACACTAGATTATAGATGTTGAAGGGAAAGGTGGATAGACATGTACACATTCACTAGGGGCACCTACTCGTGGGCAGGGGGGGCTTACGTCAGCCCGCAGTCTTCCCATGTTGGCCGGGCCTGTCTGAACACACCTCCCCCCCCCCCCCCCCCCCCCCCCCCCCCCAAATAAAACAATCTCTCCTCCTCCTCCTGGCGGGCTCCAAGTCAACTAGACGGAGTGAGCCACACTGGGGCCCCCAGAGCAGGAAGTGACAGAGAGTGATTTGGTCCAGAGCGGCTTACACCTGCTGCTGTACAGGAACACAGGAGGGACATTAGGAAGAGTGCCATGCTATGCTTAAAATAACGATTTGTTTTTCTTAACAAATCCTGTCCAGACTCCTCATTTTAAACCACGCCTCCCATACCCACTCTGCTTCATCCATGGTATTTGATAGTTGCAGACGTAACTGTCCTTTGAGCTGAAATAAAATAAAATCTGTTTATTAATCCCAGGGATTAATAAAGTACATTTGATAGTAATCTCAGGGAAATATGGGGGCCACAGAGGGAATACAGGACAGTGATAAGTAAAACAAACTTTTATTTTAGAAAGAGTAAATCTTTAATGTCCCCAAGGTGCAATTATTTTTACAACAGTAGTCATAGTAGTACAATACCATACAAAACAAACCATAAATAGATAATACTAGCATCATAACCATCAGAGATAGAACACATCAAATCAAGGACACTTACTGAAAGTGAACTCTTAATAAAGTAAAAATGAGTGCTAATTATGGTATTAGACAACAGTGTGATCAGGTAAAATGAATATCAATGGATGAATATCAAAGTATCCCAAAGTTGGCATGGGTCATAACCATGGGGATAACGGGTAGCTAGAACTCACCATACACAGGGTGGGAATCAGAGAGAATAGCCTGAGCCTTCCAAGTGGCTCTCACTTGGTAAAGAGAGATCAGATAGGGACACACCAATGATCCCCAGGGCTGACCTTCACTTACATTTGGCACTAATTTGACCTCCGTTGGCTCCTTGCTTTCGCTGTGTGTCAGTATTTGCATGAACCAAATACCTGTCTTACACTATGTAAAAACTGATGCCTGCCGGTTGAGAAACCTAGCAAATGATAAAGCCCAGCAGGGTTTGTTTTTTACCAAAAAATGGGTAAAAATGACTAAGTTGTTGAGTTAAACCTATCAAAATTCTTGGTTATCGGTATCACTTGAGTTAAAATTACAAATTTGATTTCAGTCAACTTCTGCATCAAGAAATTAATTGATGAATCATCAAATAAGGAAACGATCATATCTGAATTTGACATTCAAATGCATACAAGCATATTAAAACTAGAAGCAAATTCAATGGGCCCGATGGTAGGGCAGCTACAGAACCTAAGGGAACATGTTGACAAATCCAGCAATTCGAGTTATTATTGATTTTAGCAAAATCACTGGCCATTTGGGCAGCCAGGTTAGGATGGTCATCTGACACGCTTTCCATAGACGGTTTTGTATTTATCATGGGGAGGGTCCTTTCCATCATTCCTCAGGGAATGCTGCTACCACCGTTGTCACTATTATTACCCCGGATTAAGTGGACATAGAACCCCTTTAAAACCGGCCCCAAAGTTGGTGTCTACATCTCTTTGTGTCATGAACAACAACTTAATCACATGCATCATTTTGGTATAGTAGGCAAAAGTGTTTGGTTTAATTGCTGTATCGTTCACATATAAAGGATAGGATGGTGACGGTCCCGTCACCCTGAATCCTCTGCACAGGCAGGGAAATCTGCCTATAATCTGCCTATATGTTCTGATGCTGTTGCGTTCCATCAGCATCTAGGGTCAGTCTCAGAAGTGTAATCACCCACAGAATGTTCCAAATGGTGAGCATGGTGTTGTGTACATGTGTGTGTGTATGTGTTTACTGACAATACCCTCAGAAAAAGGGCTATCTGTTTGCACCAGGATATTTCCTGGACCTCCGCTTTTGACAACACCGTTAGGATGGTGTCTGCCGCGACAAGAGGCTCCTGGACCTCTCAGCGTTTCTTGTCCGTATTCCCACCGACCAGTGGGCCATCGCTGGTTTTCCCAGGGGGTTCAGGGACCAGTTGGCAATGACTGGCGTGTGTCTAGGTAGACCTCGCTGCTACTTGTATGGCAGAGGCAGTGACTAGTAGGATCTGGAACGATCTTCTCCACCTGGGTTGGTGCCAGTGCTTTCTCCTGAGGTCTTTTATAACCACCCATTCCCTAGGTTGTAGGTTGTGCAAGGGTCCCGGTTCTGGCCTTGAAAGAGTGTCGTTAACACCTAACAATAAGTGTACATGAATTAACTATTAATTAACATTGGCTAATGCTGTATAAAGCATTAATTAACAGGGAACTAACAGTTAATTAACTGTTAACTAATAGTCTAGAAATAACATGAATCTCATGTTTATTTATGGTGTTCTTGTTAACTAAGGTATTCATTTCTAAATGTTTTAATAGTGTAAGGGTTAACCCCTAACCCTTACCCTAACCCCTATGCTAATTCTGTATAATAATACTTATTAAAGCTTTAGCTAATGTTAATAAATGGTTTATTAATGTACCCTTATTGTAAAGTGTTACCATGGTGTCTTTAGCAGATGGTGGAGCTTTAGGTAGTCATTCATCATGGCTTCATCAGCAAAAATAAAAGCATAATTTCCACTAGGGGGAGGATAAATCCCCAATGGTCATAAGGCGACCTGTCAGTACTTCATGTGGTGACGGATCAGGGGTACTGCTAGATCTTTCCCTCATGTTCATTAGCACTAGTGGTAGGCTAGAAGTCCATTCTTACCCCGTCTCGGCCATGATCTTAGTTTACCCTTGATGGTCAGATCTGCTCCCTCAACTAAACCTCTGCTCTGTGGACAGTAGTCACAATGATATTTCATGGTTAGGCCTAGGTGCTTAGTCAGATCAGTGATTTATCTTATTGACAAATTATGAACCATTGTCTAAACTGGAATGCCCCATCTTTGCAACTGATTTTTACATGGAATAACTTCCACCTGTTTAGAAAAATCATAAAAAATCACTAAACAAAACGTTTTCAATTAAGTCCTTCATTACATCTTGAAAATATGTTTTGGGGGTGTGTGGCATAGGTTTACCTCTTCCTATGTTGTGAGTAGCACAGATGGCACATCTTTTACAAAAAGTTTCAGCAAATGTTGTAAAACCTGTAAGTGATGATTTGCTTTTAACCATCCCCCCTTTGACATTTGATCTTCACCATGTCACCATTCTGCATAGAAAGGAAACAACTGCTTGGTCGTACACCTTGCATAAGTTTCCTATCTCTCCTCCACTTTGCTTTCTCCTGGGGTGGGGCTGTCTGCCGGATCATGACAAGGTCAGAGAGAGAAACTGAAGACAGGTCTTGCCCAACCATGTGTAACCCAGGGGCAAAGGGGGAGGAGGCAGCCTCCACGGCAGCAGCATCAGCCCTGTCATTTCCAAGGGAAACAGTGTCCCTGGTAGATGGGTGTGCCACACACTTGCAAATGGCCATTTCTGATGCTAAAGCAATACATTCAAACAAGGTATGTACAGGAGTGGCATTGAGAACAGGTTTTCCTGCAGATGTGAGGAAACCATGATTCTTCCATAGCCATAATCATGAGCAACCCCAACTCAGGACGCCGTCATGCAGACTGCGAAGAATGTTGAGCCTCGATTTCAAGTGCATCTGCAACCCATTGCGCTGTGTTGGAAGAAATAAAAAAAGGCTTCGCCTGATGGCTGATATTCTCTGGTCCTTCCCCAGTGCACCCAGCAATACCGGGACCATAACTCAATAGCTTCATGCCCACCCAACCTATAACCCAGCAGCCTGAGCCCAGCATTTGGGTGATTCAAATAGCCAATCAAAAAAATTAAAGTGGAAATGCCTTCTACATTAACCCATCTGGGTGGCAACTCATGTATTTCTATAAGAAAAAAGTTTTTATATGGATGTTTTATAATCCCTTATCAGCCTGGAATCATAGACAGACAGACAGGCAGGCAGGATAGCAAGCATGAAATCCGGAACTGAAAGCACTTCCTTTCTTACAAATAATTTTGCATTTCACACGAGGTCTGGAGATTGAAGTAGTTGGGAAGGTATAAAGGCAGACGGAGATGGATGTAGACATAGCCAGTAATTAAAACGATTGATTGATAACTCAGCAAGGAAACCCAAAGGTAAGTCGATTTATATTATATTATTATTTGCTTCATGAAAGTTAAGACATGTACTTAACATTAAGTCAAACATATTAAAATCAAATCTATTTAATGCGTACATTAAAGTGCATTTGTATGTTATACTTTTTTTAACATTAATATTTAGTATTGCTAAATTATCATGGTGAGAACCTCATTTGAACATATCAATGTGTATTCTTCCAAGAAACCACAAAGTTAATTTCAGTAAAAATATGTGACTGAGTTACAATTTTCTCCTTTTCACTGTATCCTTTTCCTATTATTATGTAGGCATGAAAGCTATGGAATGGATAAAAAAAATTCTAATCTCAGGTTGGTGCATTTATTTTTACATCGTCTTTGGGTGTGTGTATCAAAGGTTCAATGTGTATTTGAGCAAAGTCTATGAGTTTGTGTTTGTTGTACCAAAGGATGATATATTTTTTCATGTTTGTGGACTTTTTCTGTTTAGTACAATGCGATTCACAATTGCATTTACACTGTGGATGAATTTCTTATTACTTCTGAAAATATTTAATAGTAAATCATGTAATTTTTTTCCCCCTATACCAGGACTGTGTACAAGCCCGTCCTTATGTGCCCACTACCGCCAACACTGCTTAGTGGAAAAGCCCCTAAACTGGGAGGATGCGCAGCACTACTGCAGAGAACAAGGTTTCGACCTGGCCACTGTAGACAGCATGGGAGCAATGAAAGCGTTGCTTCCCCTGATCGGCAACAATCACAATGTGTGGCTAGGCCTTCGTGGTGGTTATCCGATGAGATGGTATTGGTCCCTGGCAGATGATGATTTCTACAAAGAGGGTGAAAGAGTTAGGTGCGGATAATTATAACATGGTGACTTCCAAGGATGGGCAGTGGTCATCTACCAATGACTCTAATAGCCAATTCTATTCCATATGTTATGATGGTAAGGAATAGGCTGCTACAGACAAACTAATGAAATATCTTGGAAATAGATCTCATAAATATTGACCACACATTTAAAAAGAACACAATTACAGTATACACATGATCAGATAATTGCATATTTCAAAATACAATTAAAATTAAACGAGTTACACACGTCGTAAATAATGTATATTTTCTTCAGCTAACAAACAAGGTCAAGACCGATATGTCCTATACCCTCAAATGCTGACTGCCCTGAGTGCACAGGAGCACTGCAGGACATCCCACACAGACCTAGTCAGCATCAGGAACCCAGCAGAGAACCAGCTGGTCCAGGAGGTAGCGGCTGGTAACGAGGTCTGGATTGGCCTCTTTAAAGACCAGTGGGGTTGGTCAGACGGGCGTAAATCTTTCTTCAGAAACTGGAGACCCACATATCTTTACAACGACTATGCTACTAATGCATCTTGTGCTCTCCTGTTCGAGATGCAGACAGGCAGATGGATTCCCGTGAGCTGTAACAACAAGTTTATGTTCCTCTGTACCTGTAAGCAGACTGATCCATGTTTTGGGTTTAATAATGATATATATATTTTTTATATATATATATATTTTTTTTCCGTTGCATCAAATATGGGAAATCCTTTTCAATTCCATTACTTAATTTTCATTAATTGTGTCTGTCTGTCTGTCTGTCTGTCTGTCTGTCTGTCTGTCTGTCTGTCTGTCTGTCTGTGAGACAATCAGGTTCTATTACAAGGACATTCAAAGTGAAGGTGAGCTCACAGGACGGGCAGGACCTGAATGACCCGGTAACAAAGGCTGCCATTTTAGAACAAGTGAGTGTTGCCCTGTGCTGTTCGTGCTGTACTGTGAAATCCTCATTTACGCACAACCCAAAGCATAATGGTTGCTGCCTTAAAAGAAAGTCGTCATCACACAGCCCAGCCCTGAATCTTGTTTTGAAACGTTTTTCTGAAATAGACCAGTTGCTGTTCTTAACGTGACGACCTCCCTCACAATAGAGGGCTCCATAGACTACAAGTGCTTTATTTTTACTTGTTAAAAATATGGTCAGAAAATAGTTTTATGTCATCAAAAAAATATATATATTTATAAGAAATACATGCACACACCATGAATAATGGGTTGGTGAGGCATAGAGAAAAACATTTTTGGTTGTGTTTTCAGATGCAACAGCTGACCGTGGGACATGAGATAACGTGGACAAAACCGCCCGGTGGACAGGTCTTCACCAAGGAGCAGTGTCATCAGGGAGACTAACACTTTAAAGTGAGCCGCTGACCCAGGGGAACACCAAGACATGACTCATGTGAATCATTGTATGAATTGACTATGGGTACATAATTGATGATGAGATGACAATGAGAAATTTGTTTGATTGAGCCCTCTGTTGTCCCACTTCTTTAAACCCTGGTGTGATACTGGTCAGATACTTCAAATATGAACCTAGTTCATGTCTCAAAATCATATATTTTATTAAGGTAGTAGACATATGTGTGTATGCGTGTTAGAATTAGATTAAACTAGGTACTATGGATTGTATATTTGCCTCAAATATATAACCATCTGTGTTGATCATCTTGCATTCAGTTCCTGTGGGCTTTTTCACAAATGTGCATTTAATTATAAGCATAGCTATTATTTATTCCCGATCAGGCAAAAAATGTCTGTGCATGTTTTGTGTCAATAGCTTTAAATATGAAGAGGGTGTGTTAATAGTAAATAGGAATAAGGGATTACAATGTTGTGTTGCCTTGCAAGCCTTCCGTTGGAGCAGACTTGGCAGTAGCGAGTTGCAGTATGTCAGTAGCTAGCAGCAGCTCACGCGTTATCATTTGGACTGTACCACCATTTACATTTTTGAGTAACGATTATATAATTCTAAATAAATACTACCCAAGCTTTTGAAAACGATAAAATAGTTGGATTTCAAATAAAACAAAATAAAGTACATTTCTGGTGTAAATACTTTATTTTTATTTTTATAAAAGTTTAAATTAGCCCTGACACTCCCCTCTTTGGATGGATGGATATGTAGATGGATGATGGGTAGATGGATGTACAGTTAACTCACCCTTTCCCCGCCTTTCTCCTGATCAAAGCCATCTGCCCCACAGTCTTTGGTACGAACCACAGGCTATGGTTCAGGCACAAAGTCCATGTTGCTGTTGCAGTGCATGCGCTTGGCAAATGCAAGGCCTCTCTACCAGGAAACTCTTGGTAGACTCAAACCCCACTGGGTGGATGACCTGAGTCTGAACCTCCTAATCATTCTCCGGGCCTGATTGATTTCGGTGCTTCTTTTGAAGGGGGTGTGTGAGAGAGAGAGAGAGAGAGCGAGAGAGGGAGATTATTGATCGACCCAGTGTATTTCTCCAGACATCTGTCTGAAATGCAGCCAAAACGGGGCTAGCATAATGGGGGCTAACATAGCAGGTGTTAGCTTAACAGCCCCACTATGCTAGCTAGTATAGTAGGGATACTGTAACGGGGTTAGCATGGCGTTGCAGAGCTAGTGCAGCAGGGATACCATAGCGGGGCTACTGTGGCAGTATTAGATTATCGGGGTTAGCATAGCAAGGGCTAGCGTGGTGGGGCTAGTATAGCATATTAGCTTAGCATTGGCTAGTGTAGTAGTGGCTAGCATAGCAGGGCTAGCTAGTGCCCAGTGCTCAGCCCCAGCCTGGAGCCAAGACACCTGCTTAAAAGTGGTTCAACAGATTAATCCCTAAACCCCCACATTTCCTGCCACATCCCCCCGCCTTCACCCCTCTCTCTCCCATCATCAGCACTATAACACACACATGTGCACACACACACTAGCCAAACTGTTTTGTTTCAAACTTTTCAAATAAATGTAATCACTCTGTTAAGATCATGATGACTCATTGGCATTTAAATAAAATAAAATAAACTGTACAGTGAACTGTCTCTCTCTCTGCATCTCTCACTCACACGCTCTTGGCTATATTTTCTCTTTACATTTTCACAACTTTTTTTTCTCTTTTCTCCTCATCTCCCCCATCATCTCTCTCGGAACCTTTCTGTTTCCTCTTTTTTTCTCTATCTCTCTCCCTCTCCATCATCTCTCTACGTCTCTCTCCCTCAGCCATGGCCTAGTTTTCTGCTGGCCCATTCAGAGCCTGTAGCCCGGGGCCTGTTGATGTGATCAGAATTACAAAGTCTAATGGACACGTCACCACTTTGAAGTGCAGGCTTGAAGTGCAGGCTTGAAGAGCTTTGAGTCTGCTTGCTCCCTGGGATATGCCAGGCAAAGTCTACGCATTGATCCCTCTCAATGTGTTTGACTTTGACAGTTTCTCTTTCTCCTCCCCCCCACCACTCTCTTCCGCCTTCCCCCTTTTCTCTTACATTCATTCTCTTTACCCATGGTCTGGATTATCTTTTTGTCTTTCAATTGCTCTCATGCATGAACAAAAACCCTACGCAGGCATTCCTGCGTCTTGCATGCTTTAGCCGTGATGCGCAGGCTTCAGTGTTTCCCTCTGCTGTAAAGCTTCTCTCGTCACTGGGAATGAAGGTGCCTGGTTTTCTATTTTCCTCAATGGAGTCTATTTGACTCGATAAGGAGTCCAAGTCCTGTTTTGCGGGAAACCGATAGGCCAACTGTGGCCGAGAACACATGCCGATCTACCACAGTATCTGTGTTTTTAACCATTGGTGACCCTGGATTCACATATTTGTAATAAATGGTGAATATATAGTTTAAAATAGTTACGTTGCATACGTTGCGTGTATATATCAGCATTTACAGTAATACAACGATGATAAATCATTGCAGGGTATCTTCCCAAATAACGTCATGCAATATCCCGTAAGGCCCTCTTTTGGCGTTTTCCGTAGTATTGTCAGAGTATTGTCTGAACACCAGTCCTGATGTTTTGTTCAGAACAATCCATCCTCACCATTTACTAGCCCGTCTTTTAACCATCACTTAACAAATATGCTTCCTGGAGCTGTGAATGCCCCTAAACACTGGTTCTCTCTGTCTCCGGTCCGTCGTGTTTGCAGGGCCAGTGGCGTAACAACCTGTTCAACGGCCAGGGAACCATGATCCACGCCTCTGGGGTCGTCTGTGAAGGCATCTGGACCAACGGCAAGCCGTTGGGTGAGTTCCCCCACCCCCTCCTCCGCTATACATCTCAGTCTTTGTTTGACTTTTGTTTTTAAAAGGGGTCAGGATAGGGTGTGCGACATCCAGGTTCTGGGTTCGATCCCCGATGTCCACAGCCGAGCTGTAGTCATCCTTGAGTAGGATGACCCAATCCCCTAAACCCTTCCTGCTTCTTAATTCGCTGTAAGTCACTTTGGAAAGAAGCTTTTGCTCGATGGCTAAATAGTGAATAGGGGGCATAATACTCCATCTCCACTCCTCCACCTCCTGGAGGAATATAAGCTTGTGTGTGTGTGTGTGTGTGTGTGTATATGCATGTGAGTGTGCATGTGTGCGGGTGTGTGTGAGTATGAATATAAAATATGTGTGTGTGTGTGTGTTTGTACACGTCTGTCTCTGTGCGGGTGTGTGTGAGTGTGTATGAATATAAAATATGTGTGTGTGTCTGTGGGTATGTTTGTCCGTGTGTGTGTGTGTGTAATAGCGCAGCACAAAGGGCTCCACAGTGCATTATTGATGGTCCGCGGGGAGTGATCAAAGAGTGCCTGGTGGGGGGGGGTAAGGATGATGAGAGGGATGATGAAGGGGTGGGGGGGATGATGGCTAGAGAGGTAGATATCATTGCATTCATCGTGTTTTCAAAACACCTCCAACACACCTGGCATCCGCCTCTGTGGGCTACTTCTCACCGGCCCTGCCCACAGTGGGTAGCAGAGCCGTGGGGTGGAGGGACGCGACAGGCTGAGTCCCTGCTGGTCGTCTGTTGCCCTCTAATGGGTTGAAGCCACCACCTGCGGTGCACCGGGGAGCAGAACATTAATTGCTCCTGCTGTGTTGTTTGGATTGAAAATTGGGATATTATTGTTGTGGCCAGGGTGTTCAACTACCAAACAAAGGGGTTCTTGGTTTTTCCACAACCTACTTGTAGGTATTCTGGAGCATGATAGCCTGACCCCTACCTGCTTCTTGATTTAATGTCACTTGGGATAAAGCATCTGCAAGATATTTGTATATTTGACGTGTATTTCATGTTGAAGTTTTGGTACATTATGGATTTCAGTTTTGGATTTCAAATATAGCTTTTTTCGGGCTGTATAGATTGTCTCTGGTAAACTACGATGACAGTCCATCAATACAGTGTTTCTTTAAATCCGTTGGACACAGTCTGAAGGGGAAGACGGACAATAAAAACGAGTTATTGGAATCGCTTTGATCGATGGAGGCGAGACGGCCCGCGATCGATGCGGTTGAATCCACACAGGAGTATATTCTTATTTATTGTATTTATCCAGCCCTGTCGGCCCCTGCTGTGCAGCCTGTATGACACTGGTGTAAATTGCGCAAACAAGGCATCCGGCGCTCGTGGCGCCTGTTGGCTCTTTATGGTAAAACCTGCTGTCAACAGATGACCCCTACCGCCCCCCCCCCCCCCTACCTCTCCACCTCACCACACCATCCCCCCCGCAATTTCTTTTTCCATTCCGTCTCAAAGTGCTTTACAGGCCATATATTTGTGATGACCCCTAACCCCCTGAAGAAAAAAACTCCCGTAAATATCAAGCAAGCAATCTTGAGGAGGAGAGGGGGGTGGAGAACTTTAACACCGTTGTGTGTGTGTGTGTGTGTGTGTCATAGCAGGTGTGTGTGCTTTAATGATCAGTTGGACCTAATGATCAGTTGGACTTAATGATCAGGATTTAATGAGCTTGACTTGTTAGAGAGAGAGAGGGAGAGAGGGAGGGAGAGAGAGAGAGAGAGAGAGAGAGAGTAGGGAATGGGGGGACAGTCGTGTTTTCCCATAGCACCTTGTGTGTTTGTGTGTGCGTGTGTGTGTATCAGCACTGCGCGTGTGTGTGTGCTTATCTGTGTTTGTTTTTGTGTGTGTTTGCGTTTGTGTGTGTTCTGCGTTGACATGGTCTGGCCTGACATGACATATTCCTCTTGACGCCGACGCGACCAGACCAATGCTGTCAGGGGTGAGGGGTTCGAGGTGCGGTGAGCAGTGGGGGGGAACAGAGTGAGAGAGAGCGGCAGTGGCAGCGTGCATGCTAATAGCGATGCTAATGATATCATGTAAGCGCGAGACGGCATGTCAAGCGCCACTCGAGATGGATCGCAGCACTGCTTATCTCATGTCGAATGCTAATCATGCTAACCTTGGGAGAGAGCGCGAGCAGGAAAGAGAGAGACCCAGAGAGAGAGAGAGCAAGGAGAGAGAGAATTGGAGAGCTAACAAGACGGTGGAACATGAAGTAGTCTGACTGTGTAACATTGACCCTCTCCGCCAGCACTCTAAGCAGACACTCAGCGGAGATTAAATGAGCATACACTCGGGGGTCTCGGTGGGAATGTGCCCGAGGAGCGGGAAACCGGCTCCTCTTCCCACCTGGGGGGGCTCGGGAGATTGGGGGGGGGGGGGGGGGGGGGGGGGGGGGGCGTCTGGGAGAATGTGAATGGTTTTGATTAGCCGTTGAAATGTGTGTATTCTGTGAATGTGACAGGTGGCGCCTCCATCATGGTGATCGAGGGAGGAGGAGAAGGAGGCGCTTTGGCAGCCGTCCAGGGGAGGGCATTTTGCGTGGAAGTGCGGCTGCAGACTGCGGACGCGGTAGAGGCCGTCGCGAGTAAGGAAGAGACGAACGAGAAAAGCGGAAAACAAAACCAACCAAACCAAACAATAGCGTTGAGTGTGGAAATGGATGCTGTCGACGGATCAAACACCCGCTGATGAGTGCCACACAACGCTCGACGCTCACGCACGCTAATCAACCCACCGCACACACACACACACACACACACACACACACACAATGAATACAAGTCCTTATATTGACTGTGGTTGTCTTTTTTTCTCCTGGTACAAACATATTGCTGGTCTTTGTCCTTCTCCTGATATACGTAGTTGTCTTTGCAGTTTCTTACAGAGTATTTCACAATGTGACGTTGGTGAGTTTGATGCTCTGTGTGCACTATTGAATGAAGGACTTGACTTATGCCTCATGTATGTTGTACTCCAGATGAGAGTGGGCGAGTGCTGCAGATCTCTGCAGGGGTCCGGATGCCCAAGCTCCCCCACTCACCCCCCTGTGACCTGCAGGGAACCGTCACCCCCGCCCTCATCAACACACCCTTGTAGGTGACACCACGCCCACAGACTATCTACTCCTCCGACTCCTCCCACAGACTCTCTGCTCATCCTACTCCGACTCCTCCTCCCACAGACACTCTCCTCCTCCTCCCATAGACCCTGTCCTCCTTCTACTCCTCCTCCTCTTCCCACAGACTCTTCTCATCCTACTCCTCCTCCTCCCACAGACCCTCTGCTCGTCTTACTCCTCCTCCCACAGACCCTCTCCTCATTCTACTTCTCCTCCCAAATCTCTTCTTATCCTACTCCTCCTCCTCCCACAGACCCTCTCCTCATCCTACTCCTCCTCCCACAGACTCTCTCTTCATGCTACTCCTCCTCCTCCCAAATATCCTCTCCTCATCATACTCTTCCTCTTCCCACAGACCCTCTCCTCATCCTACTCATCCTCCTCCTACTGACCTTCTCCTTATGTTATTCCTCATCCCACTGACCCCCGTGTCTACTCCGCTTCCATCCCCTCTCCTTCCTCTTCCTCCAGTAGAGAAGGAGAAGAAGGCGTGGAGGACCTGCATCCCTTCTACTCCTTCTCGTTGACTCTTTCGCCATGATCTCCATTCCCTCTCCTCCTCCTCCTCCTTTTAGCATCCCCATCCATAGGCCTAGTTGTGGTGCACTGTGGGCCTGATGACATACCAAGCACTGTCTATTCTTTCCTTTCTCTCATTTTCTGTCATCTGCTGGATCTCTGCCTCATCTTTTTAGCCCACACGTTGAGCCAGATTCAAAGTCTCCCACTTATTCGTGGGATGGGCTGGTAAATAATATGAATAATATGTCTGAAGAAGGTTTATCTATTCTGGTTCACCATTCATACAGCGTTGACAGTGCATTCGATGCAATGTCTTGGATCACTCAACAAACAAATAAGTCACTATATAGATGTCGGAAGCAAAAACAAGTGGTTGTGTGTGTGTGTTTGTGTTAAATGTGCAACACAAGGTCTGGAATAAGTCTTGGGATGTTAAGATTCACGATCAGCCAGAACCTTGCAAAGACACAATAATCCGCCATGGATTCTCGGCCAAAATCATGTGGCTCCTACGCTGTCTTCGTGTCTGTCGATGGCTGAGATGTAGCAGCGCTATCTCTCTCTCTCTCTCTCTCTCTCTCTCTCTCTCTCTCTCTCTCTCTCTCTCTCTCTCTCTCTCTCTCTCTCTCTCTCTCTCTCTCTTTGTCTCTCTTCTCTTAACATGCGCCCTGCCAATACACCCGCGTCTCTCTCCTTGTATAATTATTTTAAATCCTGATTCTGGCCCCCAGCTCGCGTAGAGCGTACCTCGAAGCGTGCCATGTACTGAGAGTGCTGTCAACTACATCCAGACACAAACACTTCCTGTATTCATATTCCGTTCAGCTCACGACCCACGCTGTCCCCCTCTCTCTCTCTCTCTCTCTCTCTCTCTCTCTCTCTCTCTCTCTCTCTCTCTCTCTCCCCCTCTCTCTCTCTCTCTCTCTCTCTCTTGCCCACTTTTCATCCACCCTCACTGCTCTCCTACGTGCATCTGTCTTTACAACCTTACAATACAATATCTCTCTCTCTTCGAGTCAGCCTGCTCTCTCTCTCTAATGCGCCATCTCTGTCTCTCGCCCCCGCCTCTCTCCCCTCTCCTCCTTCACAGTGGCTTTCAGGTTATCAGTTTCCCTTTGATGGACAGAGAGGCCTTTGAAGACGCGACCTCCCCCGTCATCACTTCCTCCCGTTCACCACCAACAGCGGCGGCGGCTGCGTCCATGGGAAAGCTGCTTCCCTTAGCTTCCCCGGCACCGGAACCGGCGCCAAGAGTAGCATCCGACCCGGCGCTAGCCGCGGCATCACCACCGGCAGCACTGGCGATGGCGGGCACGAGCTGCTCGTCTCTCCCGCAGGGCGAGTGGGAGTCTGGCAGCAGATCAGATGGATCCTCCGCGCCGGGGGACGGAGCTTCTGCCACCCCCGGCTACCTAGATGGTGAGGGGGAGGGCGGGCACAGCGTGGCGTTCCCATACACTTACACGCACACACACATGCACACCCACTGGCACACACACACTTACACACACAGGGAGGCAGACTCTTATGCACGTGTATGTGGGCGTTGCTCCCACTGTTTCTTCCTTTAGATGTGTCTGTCTTGTCGGCTTATCTCCTCGTATGCTCTCCTTGTATAATCTAGTCTCTCTCTCTCTCTCTCTCTCTCTCTCTCTCTCTCTCTCTCTCTCTCTCTCTCTCTCTCTCTCTACACGGCGGTCTCTGAGACTGTAGCTACCAGGCACCTCTCTCCCTCTGTGTGGCCAACCAGGGTTAAGAAAAGCCTAAAGTCTCCCTCCAGTGCTGTAAATCTTGAGTGAAGACACTGCGCGGATGCTTGGCAGCCATAATGTACTCATGTGCCCACCCTCAGGGGTGCTCCCGAGATGCCATTTTCTTAGTTTATTTCTGCAGATGGAGGGGGTGGGGGGGGACTCTTCAATCGGGCGCTGCACATGTCTTCATTAGAGGAGAGGATGAGAGTGGAGGAGGAGGAGGAGGTGGAGAGAGAAGGAGGAGGTGGAGAGATGGAGGAGGAGGAGGTCAAGAGGAGGAGGAGAGAGATGGAGGAGGAAGAGGAGGAGGAAAGGGATTAGGACAGAGATGGAGGAGGGGGAGACGTGGAGTAGAGAGATGGAGGAGGTGAAGAAGGAGAGGGGAGGAGGAGAGATAACCCTAACATACACTTCTGAACAGTTTGCATTTGTGCATTCATGACTTCATATTCGCCTTCAACTTTGAGTGTGCACTCTCTCGCTTTTTCGTACCCGCTCGTTGTTTTAATAAACGAGACCCCTGTTGATGGTAAGGTGTGGATCCCCCCGGCTCACTTCATATCCTATCTGCCATCTCTCTCTCTCTGTCAGGACAGAATAATTGACATAGCCCTCCATCAGTGCTACAGCATGCATTATGACGGGTGCTCTCTCAGGCCTCACCAATCATACTGGGTGAAGAACAGCTCCCCAACCACAGTGGGGAAAGGAAACGGGTGGGGAGAGGGGGACAGCCAACTGCAGTTGAGTGGATTCTGTGACGATGAGTTGTGATAGGTGGTAACGTAGGGCTGTGTGTTCGCTTTGTCTACTCGGCTAACAGCGGTTTTGGCTGTGTGTTCCGGCTCATTATTGCAGATGGACTTTATGTTTTACTCACCAGACAACTTATTTGTCACATTTACAGTATGGGGGACAGTTTGGGAATGAGATAGGAAATGGTGGAATTCCTGTTTACAATAGAGAGACACGCCCACTTTATACACTTCAACGTGACCTACAGGAGTGTAAAGATGGCGACCGGGTCTCTTTCAGTTTGTTTAGCTGTGCGAAGGTCTACTTTTCTAATCTCTGATTCGTGGACCAGGGAAGTGTTGCATGGAAAGTTGGAAAGTGTGTGGTACTAGTTGTGGTTCTCAATATGTGGAGCGTAACACTACACACTTCAGTAGCACACAAACTACAAGCTATTTTCTCAACATCTAATTTGTGTTCTATATAAAGCTATACTCTGATGCAGAGCTGAAGAAAATGTTTATAGTCCATAATGAAACCATTTTCCTCATCTCTGCTATTCTACAGATGTCTGTCTTTCTCCCTCTTTCTCTTGCGATCTCTCTTACTGTTACTGTAATCTCACGGCCGAACCATTCTCTCTCCCACATGGGGGTGTATTTAGGAGCCATGCCACTGAAACAGGGAGACTGAGGTGTTTTTGCATACAGTGCCTGGCTTCTACACTATTGGTGGTGAAGAACATGTTTAAAAGCATGTCATTATTTCACTTGGTTCTCATACAATCTTTGTAAAACGACCAAGATATTCTGGACTTGAATGACAGATGAGCAACATGATTTGTACCCGCTTTGACAACCAAGTGCCCAGTCAACCAATTGTTAGCATAGTAACTAAGTGGTTGAAGGTTCCCAGTCTACTAGTGTTTGGTTCCCAGTCTACCAGTGTCTGGTTCTAGTGTCGGGTTCCCAGTGTGTAACAACCAGTCTCTGGATTCCAGTCTACCAGTGTCTGGTTCCCAGTCTACCAGTGTCTGGTGCCAGTGTCGGGTTCCCAGTGTGTAACAGCCAGTCTCTGGATTCCAGTCTACCAGTGTCTGGTTCCCAGTCTACCAGTGTCTGGTTCCCAGTCGACCAGTGTCGGGTTCCCAGTGTGTAACAACCAGTCTCTGGATCCCATTCTACCAGTGTCTGGTTTCAGTGTACCAACCAGTGTGGGGCAGGTGGTTAGTTAGCAGACCCCACAATGCGGTAAAACCATCCAAAGGTCAAAGGTACCATGCTGTGGGACGAGGTGGAGATGTGATCGATAGGATCAATATCTTCCGTATGCCACTCACCTGCTGAGAGGTAACGTCATATTCATAGCTCAACACTTCTTCCTCAAGATACATGTATAAACAAATAGAGGGGATCAGATATAGATAGATTGTCTAGAGACCAGGAGTTCCCAAACCTTTTCATGCGGCACCTGACGCACCTTTTAAAACATATTTAGTGCGGTAAAACATTTTCATTACTATGTCATTAACACATCCAGTCTAGTGTTTATTTTAACCATACAAGTGCCCCAATAGTATAGATCCTATCCATCCGTTTTGGATGTGTAAGTTCCCAAAAAGAAAAAAAGATTGTGCTGTATATATTTATGTGTGTGTGTGTGTGTCTGTGTGTGTGTCATGGGCAACCCCTAGTGACAGCATGAATCAACACATTTGGTTTGAATGCTGGACCATGGGGGTGGGGGTAGGGGGTAGGGGGGGCAACCAAAATTGCTGCTCTTCTCACTTGGCTGTGACGGCTGTACCCAGCACATACACAACGGAACCACGGCTTAGCCAATCATCATTAGAGCACCACAGCTGCCCCCCCCAGACACATACACACACACACACACACACACACACTGCTCCCATTAGGCCCTGTGCTACACACTCATTTACACACACAAACACACACACTACACACCATCAGTACCCATTATACAGAAGTGGTGTAAAAGCCTGAAGAAGATGTACTGAATAGAGGCCAGGAAGGCGGATTAGTAGTTTTCTACTTGTCAGGGTGGTGCAGTGGGAGCCACTGTGTAAAGCCCTGTTCCCTGCTAGGCTTTAGCTACTCTAAAGATGCTTTATCTTCTCTCAGTGTTGGATGTTCCTGTTAAGTTTCGCCTCACGAATGTAGGGGGCTCAAGCACATTGTATCATGGTCATCCATTAGTATTTGTGTGTTTATTTGTTTATCAAACCACTCGCTGAAAATGTTAACATATAAGACGTAAGTGTATATAAAATAAAAAAGTATGAATATTGTTCTACAATGTGGTGTTGGACGGATCTTTTTTAGTTCATGTTTTTTGTGCTCCGTTTTGTGTGCACATGAGTTTCCCCAGGCAAAGATTCACTTGTTACACTATGTTAACAAACATGTTCTTCCATAAACTATGGAAGACTATTTTCCTGAGACAGAAATTTATATTGGTTACCTTGTGGTACGGCTGAAGAGAGGAAGAATTATCCATACATTGATTTTCAGCTCCGGATTTTCCAGTTTGAAGTTATAAAGAGAGAACGAAAGTGAAAGAAAAAGTGTAAAGAATTGGACTCCACAGGGCTGGATGAGGGAGGGGCCCTGAACAGAGCAGGTTCAGGATAGAGATGAAGGGTAGAGTGACATAGTGTGGCCATGCGGAAGGGAGAGCGAGGGAGAGCCTGACAGCAGTGTGTTCAATTCCTGACAGCCTCTGCTCATTTCACAGCAGTTAAGCTAGGTGAGGACGCTAACCCCCCTCGGGCTAATTCTCCTGCCAGCTGGCATCGACCCTCACCTCCCTCCCTTTTTCATCCCCTCTCTCTGTTCCTTCTCCATTTGCAATCTTCTTTTTTGTCAGACAATGTCACACTCTGACTGTTAACACACTCTCACTCTGACGGGATGTTAGTGTAAGTGTCCTCGCTAAGATGCTAGTGGACGTTGTCTGAGTGAGATGCTAGTTCACGTGTCCTGAGTGAGATGCTAGTTCACGTGTCCTGAGTGAGATGCTACTGCACGTGTCCTCACTGAGATACTAGTGCATGTGTTCTGATTGAGATGCTCATGCAGCTGTGTCCTGAATGAGATGCTAGTGCACGTTTGATGATGGAGATACTCGTGCACTTGTGCTAAGGGGCACACACTCTGCCTGAGTGCTGCTTCATCAAGTCTGGCTACTGGGGGTCAAAAGTCAGCATCATTAGATTAGTATGTGATCTTCGAAGTAATTACCCTCTTAGAGCAGCCACTCACTTATTGATTCACTGTTTGTGTGTGTGTGTGTGTTTGTGTGTGTGAGAGACTTTTCTCTCACACAGAGAGAGTGTCTCTGTGGTTGAAGGGTGGTTTTCTGATTTCACTAACAATATCCGATTGATATTGTATAGTCCACCTTGATTGCAAACCAGGACTATTACAGAAACAATGGAGTGAAACAGGATAAACATCGTCATACATTACACATGACTACGCAGGAAAGGAAATCATTAAAAAAGAATCTAGGAAATGAGATGCATGGTCATTTGTAGGCGTCTCGTGTGTAAAGCAGAATGGGGGCGTGGAGCTATCAAAGCTCTCTGCTGTAATTAATTGCGACTTCCAACGCTGCGCTACCGCGCCGCGCGTCATCCGCCAGGCTTGATGTATTTACCACAGGTGCACCGGCTGCCGTAAACGAGCAGAATTCACAGTTTTCCATCTGCCTTTATAATGTGTCTGGTCAAATATGAGCCAAAAAATATATAATCCAATTATGTTTTATTGATCATCAAAACTGTACTGTAGGGAGGCTGGCGGGGGTGTATGGGGGTGGGGGCGGGATTTATGAGCGTCTTTTGCGCCACGCGGGCGCACACTTGATGTATCAAGGTCGTTCCTCTCAGCCTCCAGACACGTGCTTATATACGTCCCACAGGACCCCCCGCAGACCACGCATACTTCCTCTCTCAGCCCCACCTCCATCACATCCATCACCACAGCCTTCATCACCATCACCACCTACGCCATCACCTATCCACCTTCATCACCACCACCTTCGTCACCACAACATCCATCACCACGACCTTCCCATTCTTTCAACACCCAGACCCTCATCACCTACACCTCCATCTCCACCACCTCCATCACCCGTCCACCTTAATCACCACCACCTCGGTCACAACTATCTCTTTCACCCCCACCTCATTATATCACCCCCCACCTTCATCACCACATCCTCCATCATCTCCATCACCCCCTCCATCACCTCTACCACCCCATTACTCTCCTACATCACCTCCACCCATCCTTCCGCCATGGCTTCGACCACCTCATCACCCCCCCTCTCATCACCTCCACCTCTTTCACCCCCTCCCTCATCACCTCGCCTTCATCACCCATTCCTCCATCCCCCACTATCCCATCACTTTCTTAATTTCCTCCTGCATCACCTCCACCTTTGCCTCCTCCATCCCTTTCCTCAGCCCTACCACCTCAATCAACCCCTCATTTATCCCCCCTCCTCTAGCACCCCCCCCTCCCTGCTGTCTTCTTCTACTGTCTTTAAGCTTCTGCTCCTGTTATGATTAAATCATCAGAGGTCCTCCTAGCTCTTCAGTCAGCTCATCTCCTCAGGTGGTGTGTAGATGAGGAGCGCTCGTGTCCACACATGATGATGACCCGGGTGGAGATCCTTGAATGCAGATATGCTTGCCGGTCAAGTTATCCCAGTTCACACGCCTCCCCCCACCCACACACACCCTGTCTAAGGGCGCAAAGTGTCTTAGCATGGAGAGAGGCACGTGGGCTTCAGTGCTACAGAAAGCCGGAAATAGTTCATGTAAAAGATGCTTCGGTTTGTGTTCAATTGGCCATCCTTGAATCAAATCAAACTTTATTTACATAGCGCTTTCCCAAAGCAAGGGAGACGTGTTTAAACATTATTGTTAATATTGATGTTGCCTTTTTTGTGATACTATTTTGATGTTTATTGATGTGCAAAGTGTCTTTGCATGCTTTGGAAAGCACTGTAGAAATAACATGTATTATTATTTGTTATTCATCATCTGACGGGTAATTTGACTTGTCAGACCATGAGAAGGTTTTTAGATCGGTTGATTTGGTATGCGGGGCGTCCAACATCATTCTGCTGTTGGCTGGAGATCATAGCCTGGCTCTCTGATCACTGGCGTATGGATTAGCCCTGTTACAAGGCCCTGGTACGCACCTCAGGAGCAGATGTTTGGTAAAGTGAGGCTGAGGGGTGATTAATATTCCATGGCTCTGGGGCCGATGCTGCAGCTCACGGCTGGTTAATGAACTGCTTACACCAGCTATAAGACCATCTGAGCCACACTCTGCCCCTCCTGGACTCACAGAGGAGAAAACCCAGTGCACCCGAGCTTCCCACTTTCCACTTGGCTCAGCAAGCAAATGTCAGCTAGGATTTTGGTTTGTTTACGTGACAACGAGGTCATAGCACACCTACAGGAAGACAAAGTCCCCGTGGACCGCTGCGTTGGTTTGTGTGTGTGTGTTAAGTGGCTTCGGCAGTTGGGTTAATTGAATGTACGTGCGTGTGCGTGTAAAAAGAAAATAATAATAAAAAAAGTCCCACACATACACACTTCCTCGTTCTTTACTTAGCGAGACAACATAACGAGACGACATAATGAGGCAACAACACAATTAAGCGAATCCGACAAGGCAGGTTTGGGCACATAACCCCCCCCCCCCCCCCCCCCCCCCCCCAACCACCACCACCCTCCTCGCCCCCTGTGGAGCACCCACTCTCACTCTCTGTCGTCACTTTGGAGTGACATCGCTGAGGAACCTGAGGCAAGCTGGGGTGGGGGGTGGGGGGGGGGGGGGGGGAACATGGTGGTGGGGGGTGGGAGGGTAAGGTGAACATGGTGGTGGTGGGGGTGTGGGTGGGCACAACCTCCACATAGTGCATCACTTTATGACAGGACAAACGCGTAATTCTAAACACAAATTATGGGTGGCAGAATTGTTTTAATTTTTTATTGTTTAATCCCCCTTAAGTCTCATAGTGGTGATATCCCTTGTTACTGCTGCTCTTTTGTTCCAGCTGTTTGTTTATTCGTTTTTTATTACATTATTTTTACGGCTCTCATTTATTCTCCATGGGCAGAAGGCGGAGAGGCAGAAGGCGGAGAGGCTTCACGCGCGCTGCGGTTCATTTGGTGGCTAATTTGACACGAGGCCGGTGCGTCCTTGCTGCGTTGAACCAGCCGGAGGACTGGGTTGATGGAGTGTGTTCCGGTCCTGGTTGGGTTCCAGTTCCAGCTCAACGCAGGCTGGGCCGTCACAGAAAGCTTGGCTTTTCGGTCTTCAGGGTTCACAGGCCAGCGCAGGCATCTTTGGCTCAGTCAAAGCACAACGTGGCAAAATCCCCTCTTTTATGATCACTTGCCTACGCCCTTGTTGCATTTGATACTGTTAATCGCGATAAACTGTGCGTTATCGGTAATAATAACGGTGTTTCGACCAGGTGTGAAGGAACATGCCTGAAGGGTGAGGGACGATGTCATCATTTAAACATCTGTTTAAAGGGAGCCCTATCAAAATGTCTCATTAGAAGCCTACTTTTTGGATCCAAAAGCAGGTATTTCTTCTAGTCTTCCGTTGCAACATCAAATCTGACGTTTGCATTTCACCTAGCAAATGCTTCTTTGGAGTCCATAATCATAGGTAAGACGTAGCAGCATCAGCCTGACCTGCGGCTCTGGCATCCTTTTGTGGAAATGGAAAAATTAGGCAGCATTCTCCCATTTCAGGGAGTTCGTCACTTTTTATATTTTTATTACAGTGCTGGCCCCAGCTTCACAGTGGAGGTGAATGAATAGCCCTGCGTTTTCCCTTTAAAAGCCCAGGGGAAGGGAAAGTGCAACCACTCCTTCACCACCACCACCACCGCCTTTTAGTGTCGGGGCAGACGCAAGGCACTGAATACATCTGGAATCCAAAGCATAGACACTATGTTTAGCTGTTAGCGGAGGGAAAGGCAAGCGAGCAAGGCAGACAGGCCTACGACTGGGCTGCGAAACATTAAGCATCGTCGCAAGGGATCTGAAATCAGTGGTAGACAGACGGCGAACACGGCGTTATTATGTGTGGCGCTGTGTGTTTTATTTATGTCTTTTCTCCTCCCCCCTCCCCCTCAAGTGTAAGCTCAAATTTTTGCAGGGTTTTTGTTTTGCATCTGTGAGAAATATCTGACTATAAAGACGAATTGTTAAATGTTGAAACTGTGCTTCGGTGTAGCCGAGCTACTCCTGTCGGGAGGACGGTAGAGGCGTGTGCCAGAGGGAAAGCTCACCCTTTTCTGTGATTTTGAACAGAAGATTTTATTTTCTTTCTTTTTTGTAGAACAGTAGCCGGTGGTTCACCCTCTTTTCAAACCGGCTCTTCAGTCTCTCCTCTGCTTAGCTCTGCACACCAAACTCTCGCTATTATCTGCTATCTTGAGGCCATTATCAGCCTGTCCCCACCCACCCCCATCCATATCCTCTCCCACCCCCCGCTCCCATCTCCGGTTGTTTCAACCCATCTCTCTTTGTTTCCCTTAGTCTTTCCTCCAATTTCAGCCTTCTATTAGTCATGTGTGTCTTTTCTGATTCACACCATCTCCAACTCTTTCACTCATGCACTCTCTCGTTCTCTGCATTCTTTTTTTCTCTCTCTCTCTCCCTATCACACTCCATCCCCTCTCAGTCTCTCCCATACTCTCTCGGCCACTCCCCCCAGCAGTCCACTTTTGTCTACCATTCGTCCTTTGCTCCACTTTTCTCCTCTTTGTGTATCCTCTACCTCCTCTACTCTCATCGAACTCCCCTCCTCCCATCCATCTCTACTCCTCTCCTCCTCCATCTCTCTTCCTCTCCTCCACTTCTGCCACCCCTCTTGTCCTCCTCTCATCTAAATTCCCTCCACTTCTCCTCTCCTCTGCATCTTCTGTCCTCCATTCTTCCAGTGCCTCTCCTCCTCCTCTTCCACCTCTTCAGCAGAGCTTTTCTTACACGCGGCTTCTCGACTCCTACGGCGTTGGGCGAGGGAGCTCGAAAGAGAGAGTGAGAGGGAGTGAGACTGAGAGATAGCGAGTGTGTGTGTGTTAGAGAGAGAGGGAGACAGACGGAGAGAGACACTAATTAGCTGTCAGTGGCCCCATGCTGAGGGGTCAAACGATCCTTGCCAAGACCCCCCCATCATGTCTGAAAGAGTGTGTGTGTGTGTGTGTGTGAAGACATGCTCTTCTCATGCTGTTGTGATATCCCAGACGGATGACCTCTGACCTTTCCTTCAATCCGTTTCTTGACTGCGTCTCGCCCTCCTTTTTCCCCTTTCCTCTCTCTGTCTCTCTCTCTATCTCTCATTCTCACTCTCTCTCTGTCTCGCTCTGTCTCTCTCTTTTATCTCTCTTTACCTGTTATGTTGTAGTTTAATTCCATTTGAGTCATTTGCCCACAATTTTAAAGGAGAGAGCGAGAGTGACACTGTCATCCCCTTTTATATGCAGGTTTTTATTTTACACTGAATATAAATCCATCCCATAATATAACTGCTAGGGTTCAGATTCATCATCCTGAAGCAGAAAATAACGTGCTGGTCATTTTCGCCTCCCCAAGCAGTCAGTTATCACTCTTTGCACCGTTTAGATTTCTGTATCACCCACAGGGCTGATTGGAGGAGAGGACAGCCATATCTTCCAACCCATCAATCGGAGAGTAGAAGAAGGTCGGGCTAAGTTTGAGGACTTGATGTTGGCCCCGCCCCCTTCCAATTCTTTTCTGTGTCAACTAGAGGAGTTGGAAAAGGTACGATGTAGATTACATCAGTTTAAAGAAAGATTTTTTTTGCATGTTGTTTAATACTTGTTAAAGGCGCTGTAAGCGCCGGGCTGTGGCTAACTCCCTGTCCGTTTTTGCAGTTAGCACTCCCCTCCCTCCTCCCAACGTCACCACAAGAACGCGCGTCTTGTGGTGTTGCCGTTTTATTTTCCGCTTGCTGTGTTTGGTTGTATAATCCATTCCTGGGAGTGCTGGAATCGGTAGCTTTGCCGGTAGCTTTTTCACTATTGTCAGTCAACACTGAAACCCTGCTGCCTGCACGTGAACGCACGGAGAGGACCGCCTCTTTGTGGAGTTCTCTCTCCTGATTGGATAAAGTGAAAAAAAATGTATTCTTATTACTGCAGAGCACAGGGACTGGGACATGTTACTGACAAAACACTCCATCTCAGTGATGGCTGTCAGAATATAGAGCTATTTAACACTTATTATAATAAATTAATAAATACCACTTACAATGCCTTTAAGCTTCAAGTAGTGGTTTACTTAAATCCAAACTATCTTATCCCTCAGAGTATGAAGAAGCCCTCACCCAGCAAAGAACAGGCTGGTGGTCAGAATGCAAACAAGAATGCACATTGCAGGTACTCGTGCACACACACACACACACACACACACACACACACACACACACACACACACACACACACTCACGTTCATACAAGCAGGTTTCCTTATTGAATTACACATGTGAATCATCATGAGCTATACAGCTATAAAGAGCCAACAAAACCGTCTGTATAAAGAACATCGAAGGGCTTCAAATAATTGAACAAATGATACTACAAATAATTCTAAGAAAACTGTTTGTCGTAAACATGAGGTGTTTTTTTCTTTAAAAGTGCCTTGCTCTTTGGTAAATCCATATTTGCGAGAAAACAGACACACACACTTTGCTACTACACTACTATGTGCACACACACACCCGCTCGCACACACAAACACGCACACCTGTAGGGGCTCGGTTCGCTAAACCCAAATGGAGCGACATTTCTGTGGCATGTTATTCCCAACAAAGCGGCTTGATTACCCCCCCCCCACCCCCACCCCCACCACCATCTATTCTCTGTAATGGAACAATTAGTTGTGCCGGGCACAGCTTGTTGTGTTTTATTCTTGCCAGATCCAGCGGTAATTCTGAACACTCACCTGCATCCACTTAATGGTAGAAACCAGCGATGGTTTTAGAAAGTGCAGGGAGGGCGGGTGGAGGGAGGGAGGGAGGGAGAGAGGGAAGAGACGCAGAGCAGAAAGATGTGTTAATGTTGAAATTAATTTGGCAGAGCTTGGGGCGGGGGGGGGCGTGTTTGTGGGTCCTCGTCCGCTGGGGTGTGTCATGTCACGTGGCGCGCTGCGCTTTTTGTGTAGCGATGGCACACACATCAGCAAACACGCGCTACTCTGAACTCTCGCTGCTCGGCCCTCCAACATAATCATCAAATGAAGGCTTTGCCGGACGAGTTGAAATTGTGTTGGTGTAGGGACCAAATCGTTGCCGAGACACACACATATAGATCACCTCTCGCCCTATGGGCTGGTCACATGATGCTGAACGACAGGAGAAAAATGATAATGGTCTCTTGTGTTGTGTTTCTGTGAAACATGTTATGTATTTGCATGACATTTACATTATAAATCATCATAAATCAAAATTGAACAATGGTTCACTACTATGTTTGATTCGATGTCAACACACACATACATACTGTACATACATGTTCATCCTCCTCTCAAGTTTGTATAGACGTCTTTTTTTCCTCCACCAACACTCCCCACCTGCCTCTGGGAGCCGGGGGGGAGCCAGGGGTCCGGGGCCCCTAAGTTTGATGGATTTTAAAAGGACGCTCCCCCGAGATTGAACTCCGTTCCGCCATTATTTATTCATACTCATTCGAGACATGATTTATTAACGGCACACACACCCACTCACACACACACCATTCGTTAATCTTTTAGCAGAATTGAGAGATCTGGTACTTTATTGATTCTTCTAGGTCTAGTCGAGTTCATGTGTGTGTATGTTCACGTAGCCCCTCAGGAACGAGATCTGTTCGCCCAATTAGCAGACCGTGATGAAATAACCAACAGAGACGTTATGTTATTTTACTTTCCCCTTTCTTTCTTTTTTTTATGTGTATGTCCTTTTTCTGAGCCCAAACTATGGATTTTGTGGCGTACAATTTCCTATTTTTTTTAACCTAAGCTGCTCCTTAAGATTTTAGGAGCTTTTTGGAGAAACCGGACACTTGGGTGGGGGTGGGGGTTAAAAAATGGAGAAACAAGAAAATGAAGAAAATACCAATAAATCAGTGACGGCGCGACAAAGAGGTGTGTAGTTACATTCATACGCGGAGAAGTAGAGCACCTTGTGTTCCTCCGTAGGGGTTCTGCACCGCTGCCAACGTCGCTGACAGTTTGAGACCAACTGTAGCGCGCCAACATTTCCCTTGTGGCACGGGGAGAAAGAATGGCGCATAGAAATGCCAGGTGTCCACCGGAGGGAGAGAAATGATGGGAAGAAAAAAAGAACCAAAAAGAAAAGGACATTTAAAGAGTGAAATCCGTTTAAAAAGCTGCTGCCATTATGGAGAAATAAAGCGCATACCTGGGGGTAGAGCCATTAGCGCCTGTTTGAGTCGCCCCCGCGTGAGTAACTGTGAACCTCTTTATTTAATACGAGTTAATTAGTTGTGTCCGCGACTCTTTTTTTCAGGTTTTTTCAGCGGTAAGACCACCCCCTTTGAGGTGAGAGGTTGGGTAACTCAACGGCGGCATAATGGTGAGCTCGCGGTTGCTTTGGCACCCGCGTCAATCACTGACACCTCGCCGTGGTAACGCAGCACCATTCAGACGCCACCTTGATTCCAAACGACAAGAATTTTCTCAAATTAATTGGATCCACAATTAAGCGGCAGGCACAGACGCCGCTGGGCCGGGACAAGAGACGAAGAAAGTGGTGAGCGCAGGCACGGGGTGAAAACTGACACTTGAATGAGACTGTAAAGAATGGGGGGCACAGAGGAAAAAAAAGAGCGAGAGAAGAGCGAGAGGGGGGGTATCGGTGTGAGGTCTTCACGGAGGTCCCTCAACTTGTAACTGGTCCATTGTGGCCTGTGAAACGGGCCCAGGGTCGCCCCCCCTCAGATATCTAGAGCCGAGACCATCGCGTTTGTCACATGCCGTGGCCCTCCTTGAAGAATTTTGCGTTTTACATTTTCTACACTATTCTCCACAGGGGGTATTCTCTGCTGGGAAGGCCTTGTGGAATGGGGGAGAGCAGGGCTGTTTATGGGTTCTTTGTGGAGAACCATTTATTCCCCTGGTGAACCTTGACTCACCGAGAGATGATGGCCTCGCACACGACGCTTTTGACCGGTCAAGTAAACAGCATTTCTGTAGAGCTCTGCCGGCTCTCCCGCTGCTCCTACTTCTACAAGGAGTTGTGATCTCCTTATTGGCAGGGACATCTGTTGTGTCGGATGACCGTGGCACCTTTTTCTTTCTGTTTACTTTCGAGCTGAATTATCCATTTACTTAGGGATTGGTCAAAGCCCATAGAAAAATAAAATATAGAACACCCAACATGTGTAAACATGTGTCCATACCGCGTCGTTCTCAAAAGCAATACACATGACTGTGAGTCAACACACAAGCAAAACCGATCAAACTGATGCTGAATGATTTACCAGGATGAGCACAACACATGCCCCCCCCCCCCCCCCCCCCCCCCCCATCGCGCAGCACACCCACCCTAGAGACAGGTCGATCCACGGGTCCCCACACTCCAAAAGAAAAGGTCGTCGCTACGAACAAGAGGCATCCAATGAGCATCAGTCTCGCTGGGGGGGGGGGGGGGGGGGGGGGGGGGGGGGGGGGGGGGGGGAACATCCCACCGCCAAGCGAGAGAGTTCAGGGTTGAAATCGGGGGATGTATGGACGGATCAGAAAGGACGTGACCAGACAGTGCAGAGAGCAGCAGGGCGTCTCTCAAACGTGCGGCAGGGTGAACTCAGGGAAGTGAGGAAGATGTCTCTGGTGCATCACTTCCTTCCAGCCCATGCTTCAGAGGTCAAGGCATGGCTGTGGGTACGAAACCGACGACATAGAGACGATTTAGGTCCGATCTAGGTCTGATGCCTGCTGCGAGGGATGGGTAGCAAGGCCATAACGGAAACCACACCACCACGAAACACCATTGACGAAACAATCAATGAATTAAAGGATGTTCCTCGTTGTTTAAGTCATCCATTATAACAACAAATGAAAGAACCTTACACCCGTACAGGGATCTTCACTTTTTAAATATTGTGTTCCATGCAAAGTAAATACTTTGCAACAAGACTTCAAAGTGGTTGTACTTTTGTGAATTCAGTGCTCAAGTTCAGATGAAGAAACATGTTGAAGTGACGTCAACCACGCACCGCTAAAATCCTAATCACAAGACGGGGAGCTCCTTCAGTGTCACATCGCCATCTGACTTTGTCTGTCCCAGTTCTAGTGAGGAAAAAAGCGGTACAATCTTGAAGGAGCTGTCTTCGTAATCTTGGATTACGTGGGCTGCTCTGCAAGCTCCCAAGATGCCAAGGGTTTTTCGTGATTTCTGGAGAGGGGAACATAGCCCTGATAGATGCGTGTGTTTTCTTCTTGCTTTGGAGACCCAGACTGTGCCGGTATTGTGCGGCTGTCATATAATGGGGGTAGGCTGTCGCAGGGCTGTCTGATGCCATTAATTTGCTTTTCTTCTCCCCCACAACACTCTCCGGGGGCGCGCGCCTATACAAGCCCATGGCGGAGCTTTTCAGCACCACTGCGTGTACCCCAACCCCCCCCCCCCCCCCCCCCCCCCCCCCCCCCCCCCCAGTCCACCCCCAGAACTACCACCACCACCAGGCCTTTCTAATGGAACACTAGCCCGGTTGGAGAGGCTTTTAAGCCGAGGAGAGGGTACTGTAGAGGGGGTGAGGTGGTGGTGATGGTGGAGTACTGAGGGTTTTTTGAACAAGCATGGTCTTTTCAATCACAGGTTGAAAAAAATGGGGGTAGGGGTGGGGCAGAGAAAAACAGGTTTCCTCCTGACGTCTCTATTTATACAGGAGTGAACCCCACACCCCCAGCTCAGACCTGCACACATCTGTGATACCGGGGGAAAGTGAGGTGAGGTGAGGGCTGGTTAAGATGAGAGGAAAAGTGACAGAGAGATGAAAAGAGGTGAAGAAAGGCAAGAGAGGGAGCGGGGTTAGAAGGAGAGAGAGAGAGATTGTCAGCGCCCCCAGTCAGTGGGTTGGTGCTCCTGCATTCCAAAGGATCATGGAAATGAGAGGGGAGGGGAGGGGAATGGAACGGAGGGGGATTTGCCAAGACGGCGTGAGAGACACAGTCAACCCCCTCCCAACCATCAACCAAGCGCGCCTTCTTTCCCTCGACACCACGAGATCATGGAGACGTGTTTTCAAAGTGCGCTTCTCCCATCTGAGGCCGACCCCCCCGGGGACCCAGAGGAATCCTCTCCCCTCCTCTCTTCTCCTCCTTCTCTCCTCCTCCTTCATCCTCTTCTCCTCTGGTCTGCTGGAGCTAGCGGGCCACTGGAGAATTAGGGAGCGAGACTAGACCGTGGTTACAGGCTAGAGATGGAGAGAGAGACTAGACCGTGGTTACAGGCTAGAGATGGAGAGAGACTAGACCGTGGTTACAGGCTAGAGATGGAGAGAGAGACTAGACCATGGTTACAGGCTAGAGATGGAGAGAGACTAGACCATGGTTACAGGCTAGAGATGGAGAGAGAGACTAGACCGTGGTTACAGGCTAGAGATGGAGAGAGACTAGACCATGGTTACAGGCTAGAGATGGAGAGACTAGACCGTGGTTACAGGCTAGAGATGGAGAGAGAGACTAGACCGTGGTTACAGGCTACAGATGTAGAGAGAGACTAGACCATGGTTACAGGCTAGAGATGGAGAGAGACTAGACCATGGTTACAGGCTAGAGATGGAGAGAGAGACCAGACCGTGGTTACAGGCTAGAGATGGAGAGAGAGACCAGACCGTGGTTACAGGCTAGAGATGGAGAGAGAGACCAGACCGTGGTTACAGGCTAGAGATGGAGAGAGAGACCAGACCGTGGTTACAGGCTAGAGATGGAGAGAGAGACTAAAAGTTTAAGTCACTTAAACCATTCAGGTCTTCATTCAAGCCTCTACTTAAAGTATTCATCTGTCAATTTATTGCAAGCAGGAAAGAGACATTGGAGAACAGTTTGTTCCTTTACTTTGTACAGCATACGCTGTTCCAGAGGAGCCTCATAACTGTAACCTTGAAAGAAGTACTCATCTATTGACTTGCACAAGCTTAAGAGTGCCACTCCAAAGCTTTGTGTTGTCCATCTAAACATCTGAACGTTCCTCAAGTCATGTTCTGAAGGCCACCACTATATTTTTTGCAGTTTTTAAGACTTTAAGGAGGAGAATATTTAGGCCTTGGTTTTGTGCCAGAAATAACACAGAATATAATCAATTAAAAGAAAACAGCAATACTACCATGTATTGACTTGGTATAAATGTACCAATCTACTCGGTATCACTTTACCAACCCTAACCCTATTAAATACTATCTAAATGAATACCTTAGTTAACAGGAACACATTTACCTCAGTTAACATGACCACCATTAGTTAACTGTTAGTTAATGTTAATAAATGGCAAATAATGTACCTTTACTTTTAAGTGTTACAATTTACTTCTACTACTATTTCTGCTGTCTTTCTCTAGAAAAAGAGAACAAGAGCAAAAGTAGAAATTCACTCTGTTTTAAAAGTCAAATTCGACATGCTCACACATTATTACACAAACACACACACACACACACACACACACACACAGTGTAGACTCATGTGGTTATCCTTACTGGGAGCCCCTGATTAATATTTATGTCGGAGCACTGGGAAAATTCCTCTCCGACAGCTCTCCTACTCTCCTTCTCCTCTCCATCATCTCATCTGATTCTCTCTTTACTCATCCTCTCTATCTCCTCTCATTTCTCCTTCTCATCCACTCCTTCTCCTACTCTGCATCTCCTTATCTCCAGCTCATCTTCTCCTTTCTCCTTCTTCTGTCCTTCTCCTCTCCTTTTCTCCTCTTCTCCTTCCCTCCTTCTCCTCTACTTTTCTTCTTTCTACTCTCCTCTCCTTGTCTCCTCTCCTTCTCCTCCTCTCCCTTTCTTGTCTCCTCTCATCCTCTCCTTCTCATCTTCTATTCTTCTCTTCCTCATTCACTTCTCAGTCCTCTTTTTGTTTTTCTCTCCCTGTCTCTCCCCCACACCCCTCTCTTTCTCCCTCCCTCTCCCTTTCCCCTTCTTCTTTCTCTCTTATTTTTTATCTTTCTCTCATCTCTTTCTCTCTCTCGTTCTGTCGTCTCTCTCTGTCTCTCTCTCTCATCTCTTTCTCTCCCTCTCAGTTATATCTCTCCCTATGTCTCTCTCTTTCTGTTGTGTCTATAGAATGTGAGAATACACATATGCACAAATCCTGACGTGTGGAGCACATGTTGCTGGTCCTATATGTGTGGGGTTCCACACAGATGCTGTTGCACACACACACACACACACACACACACACACACACACACACACACACACACACACACACACACTCACTACTACACTCAGGAAAGACCCCCCCCCCAGCACACAACACACTCCCCCTCCCCCTCTCTTATACAAGATCCCTTTTTTCCTGTGACTTGGAGATTTAGACAAGGGCTGTAAATCCCTTGTCACCGCTATAGAATTCACTCCATATGTTTGGCTGCAGCCTCCTCACACCCTTCCCCACCCCACGCCTTTCAATCACACACAAACACACACACCTCCCGCCCACCACCTCCTGCATGACATCACTGCCTCGCTATTCTGGTGGACGTCGGTGTGTGTGTGTGTGTGTGTGTGTGTGTGTGTGTGTGTGTGTGTGTGTGTGTGTGTGAGAGAGAGAGAGAGAGGTGGGGGTGGGTGGAAATTAGGAAGTGAAGAGGTCACACCGATACCTTTGGGCGCACACACATGCCTCCACGTGCACTTTCCGTGCCCTCGCCTGCCCTCTCTCCGCACCTGCTTGTAATGGTATATGCCCTCAGCCCCCTACCTCCCCCCCCCCTCCCTCCCTACCTAGATACACACACACAGATCATCGCCTACAGGTAATCCTACAGGGTATGTGTAGAAGAAGAGTGTGATTATCCAACCAGGGATTGGGTATTCATTTGCATATGTGGAACTATTGTTTGTGATTTCTGGCGGTTTCTATAATGGCTCTCCTGCTGCAATGCAAAACAAAGCCATGGCGGTGAATGCAGACGTAACACATTAACTATCACAGCACGGGAGCCCCTCAGGGCTGTGTTCTAAGCCCCCTCCTCTACTCCCTGTACACCCATGACTGCGTGTCCACAAACAGCTCCAACACGGTGATCAGGTTTGCCGATGACACGACAGTGATCGGCCTGATCAGCGACGAGGCGGCCTATAGGAGTGAAGTCGACCGCCTGGCTCAGTACAGCCAAGACAACAACCTCGCTATCAACGCCGACAAGACCAATTAGCTGGTGGTGGACTTCAGGAGGAAGAGACAGGTACATGACCCCATTACCATCAATGGGTCTGCTGTGGAGAGGGTAAACAGCATCAAGTTCCTGGAGGTCCACATCACCAACCAGGTGGTGAAAAAAGCACAACGTCGCCTATTTCACCTTAGGCGGCTGAAAAAGTTCGGCTTGGGGCCCAAGATCCTGGGGGCCTTCTTCAGAGGCACAACGGAGAGCATCTTGACAGGATGCATCACTGCCTGGTACGGGAACTGCACTGCTCAAAGCCGCAAAGCGTTGCAAAGGGTAGTGCGGACAGCTGAAAGGATCAGCGGATGTGAGCTTCCCTCCATCCAGGACACCTACAAGGCCCGGTGTGTCAAGAAGGCCCTCAGAATCATTAGGGACGCCAGCCACCCCAATCAGAAACTGTTTGAGCTACTGCCGTCGGGGAAGCGGTACCGAAGCCTCGAGGCCAAAACCCAGCAACAGTTTTTTCCCCCAAGCAGCCAGGCTCTTGGAAAAATCCATTACCCCCAAACCAACCCCACGCACACTACAACCGATTATTTGAATGTCTGCATTATATTCTGTTTTTTGCACAGCATTTTTTTTATTTCTTATTTTTTGCTCTACCACCGTGGCTGGTACCACTACCACTTGAACACTTGTATTGATGTTGCTACTTATTATTATTTATTATTACTTACTTTGTTATTGTGATCTTGTATTGACGCTACAATGTGACTGTTGAGGATCCAAGCCTAAGAATTGTACTCTTGCTTACTTGTACGTTAAGACGTAATAAAAGCAACTCTGATTCTGATCACGTCTGAGAAGCAACAGTACATACAGGAAACACTAGTAATTGGTTGCGAAGCCGCACGTTGCCCCCTTTGCCACCAGCCAACTTGGTTGTTTTGATGCAGCAGATGGGAGATTGTTAAGTGACGGATGCTACGTGCTACGCTAGCGCGGTCTCGCATTAAATCTGACAAGCATGAAATAAATGTATTTTGTTCCGAGTCTGAATCAGCCATGAAAGGCTTTAATATGACTGGGACGTAGCCAGGTATGCTATGATACCGAGTGCTAGTCAAACATGGATGTGCGCAGATTTTCCACACTGCCTGCTGTTGGCTGTCTACCACTGTTTACCATTTTTGAATAGCAACAGTTTATACTACATGTTAAATGTACCCAACCAGATACTACAACACGTGTACTGCAATGAAATACTTTTAACTACTTCAATGTGTCGATCTCGAACTAATGATGTAAATAAACCTCAGTTAAGTCACTATATCACTGAATGAGGTAATACAATGTTGATTGAGCCTAAGGCCCGCTAAGTGCATGGCCCGTGCATTTGCACTATTGTGAATGTTATGAACTTGGGTGTCGGTGGCAACACTGTTTGTAGCTCTGGGGGAAAATGTCAAGAAATTGTTATGCATTTACAAATAAATAGAATATATTTTGTATATATGAGTTTACAAATATACTTAACTTCATTGTGCAACTAGTCAAAATGGCTTTTGGCCTTCATCTGTGTTGAGAATAACCCAGTTAGCCCAGCTTGGGATCTGTTTGTTCGTTTGTTTGTTTGTTGTGCATTTAAACAGCATAAAGCTGACATTACCGAGAAATTCAAAGAGGTTGCCTTCAAAGCTCGATTTTCCCACCGACTTTAGAAGAAATCCGCCGTTCTGATCTCGATGATCGTCTTTCCGCGCGTGTCTTATTTAATGTTGTTAAATCTCAGTCAAGACATGTTGAGGCTTCGGTAACGGGACAACGGTGGGATTTACTTTCCCCTCCCGATGCGATGAACGGAGTTCCCTGATGAGATTGACAAAGACGTAGGCGTTGTCGTAATCTGTCCTTAGATGTTTGATCCCCCTTTTATGACGGAAAAAGTAAAAAAAAAAAAAAAAAAAACGGCACAGGCGCCAGAGTCTGGAGAGCGTGTGAGATAAGCGGAACCCTGATGCCCACTAGGGTCTTAAATCAGCCGTCTATTGATTAACCCCAACAACATGAAGCACGCAGCAGATGGAGCGGCTGATTGGTCGGGAAGTGTAGGAGTTCAATTAAAAGATGGGAGTGTGGCTGTTTGGATTAATGAGGTGGTGTACGAGCTAGGAGACGGCTTTGTAGTCACAGGCTGCCAAAGTTTCTTTACTTGTCTGTCTTGTGCCTTAATGCACTCACACACACACACACATGCACTCACTCGATCGATCTCTCACATATAGTTTTGCTCTTCAATCAGTACGTTATGTTTGCTTACGTGTTCAGGTACGATAACACCTCGTATCTTTGATTTTTTCTCTCTCTCTCTCTCTCTCTCTCTCTCTCTCTCTCTCTCTCTTCTCTCTCTCTATATATATATATATATATAACACTTTCTCTTTCTTTCTCACTCTTTCTCCATATCGCTTTCTCTTTCTGGTTCTCTCTCTCTCTCTCTCTGTGTAACTCTCCACCTCTCTCTCTCTCTCCCCCTCCCTCCATCCCTCCCTCTCTCCATCCAGGCCAAGTCAGGGCTCCCGTCTGCCCGGCAACTCAAAGAAGACAGGATTACAGCACTCCAGCGCAGTGAAACCTGGTAAGGTTTGCCTCATGTTCTGGAAGCTTCCGCCTACGCCCCCCGTTCCATCCAGACCCATTGGTGTGTCTCTCCCGCTCTGTCTTACTCTCCATCGTTCTGTCTCTCTCTCACTCTTGTCCCCCCCCCCCCCCCCCCCCCTTTCCTTTAGGGTAGACATTCTAACACATATAAAGAAAAGAGTGATGGAGTGTGTGTGTGGGGGGGGGGAGGGGGTAGGAGAGGGTTGGGGGGGTTATTCAAGCATAAAATGAACGATAGCAAACATGTGTGATGAGCTTTTGTTAATCTACCTTTGAAACTGTCTCGTGTAAATGAGTTAGGGTACGTGCGCACACAACCCTGTGTGTGTGTGTGTGTGTGTGTGTGTGTGTGTGTGTGTGTGTGTGTGTGTACGGTAGCACTTGCACCATCTTCTTAACATGAACCAGCAGACGTGTTGCCTTTGCAGTTAATTGTGACCAAACCGTTGCATCATCATCATCTTCATCGTCACCTTCATCATCATTACTGCACATTCAGGCTCATTCAGTGGCATCACACAATACAAGAACCGTCTTCTTTCACTCCACTTCATACTGCGACGGACCTTTCAGACGGCAGCCATTCACAGGACAGCTGCTCTCTGACATCATCTGCAGCAAACGGACTCACTTACTGGCATACGCACGTACATGTCACACACACATTGATAATGTCACAGACACATGCACGCACGCACACACACACACACACACACATACAGACTGCTAAGACACACACACCATGCACCCACTGCTAAGATGCGCGCACACACACACACACACACAAAGCTCACAGTCAGCTTTAGCAATAAATGTGTATGTATGTGTGTGTGTGTGCGTGATTGCGTGCTCGTATGTGTGTGTGTTGTGTATAAGTATTGCATGCTCCAGGCCAGAGACAGGTGTGGTGCTCGTATACCCAGGAAGAGGGGCTTATGTTCAGGGAAGCCGCTCTGGATAGCCAATACCCACAGTGTGGACGTTTATGGAGGCTAATTCAATGCAACCTGATCCAGGATTTCTCTGTGAATTGTGACCGGAGACCCCACAACCCCTCGCCTCCCCTCCCCGACCCCCTCCTCCCACCCCAACGGCAGGGAAAGACGATCACCCGCTAGGCCGTGGCGTGATAGCGAGCTAACACGCAACAGCTGAGCATCGTGGATACAAGTAACGTGTGTGTGTGTGTGTGTGTGTATCAGTGTATTTGTGGGGAGTACTGTGTTTGCACTTGTACACTAGTGTACCAACACACAATAAGTTGTGGGGGGGCGTGATGTCATGGGAGATATAGTCAAGATGTCAGCTATGGCGATCTCTCTCTCTCTCTCTCTCTCTCTCTCTCTCTCTCTCTCTCTCTCTCTCTCTCTCTCTCTCTCTCTCTTTCATTCTAACTAACTACTTTTTGTGCAGGAGGTTAGACATTTAGGTTGTGTGAAAATGGAAAGAGATTTAACAATGCTGTAGTTCCTGGAACGGGTGCAGCACAGGTGTTAACTACAGGTGCATAACCACACACAAACACACACACATTGTTTGTTTGTGTGGCTATTCTTAAAATGTATACCTACCCTTTAAGTTAATGCCTAATGACCAAAAGTGGGGACTGGAGTGGTCCGAATAGTAGAGGGGTGGATAGTATTAGAGAAGGGCTGAGGGAAATGTCGAGGTTGGTGGTGGGGTCACAACGTGTTTGTGTGTACTGACGGCCCAAATGGATATATTTACAGCTACGTCTGCAGTAAATCTGTATATGTGGGTTGACTTTTAAACTGTAGACTACGAGCGACAATAATCGTTTCCATTGCAGAAATCTTTGAGTTATCTCAAAATACTACTACGAACTCTGCATTCTTCAAAAATGTACGGCACATTAAAAGATTGCCACAGAGATCATCAGAAAAAACGAAAAACCAAGTGCTGAGCAGTTTTAGTACGTTCCACATTCTACAAGTACAATCTATATTCCATTTAATCTAACCTCTGTTCCCTTCCTCTTAATTATATCATGCTATTAAAAATATAACACACAGCACTTCCCCACATCTGCACTACAAAAGGAAAACGAATACAAGCCAATAAAATGAAGCATACACTAATCTGAGAGAAATTACTGTCTTTTGCCAAGGCACAAACGGGCAAACGGTCAATCTGTGAAATAGATAAAAATGGTATTGGTCTATATGTAAATTTTGTAGACTCTTTGTTTATCAACACAATTTCCTCCTAAAATTGCTTACCTTATTTACATGTCACTATTTAGTCATTTAGCTGACGCTCCAAAGCGGTTTACAGTGACTTTATTTTTCTTAGACATATGTCCTTAATGAGCAGGTAGAGGTAATTTCACCTGACTCAAAGATGCCAACAGGCAGCCTGCACACCCAGAAGCTGTCAGCTACCCTACTACCTGCTAACTAATCAACCTCTGTTTCTGCATTGTTTCTTTGTTTCCAGGGGAATATGTGATCATAGTGGAAGACGTGACCAGCCCTCCCTTCATGGGCCAGACATTGCCCACAGCATTCGCTCTTCTGAGACTCCTCCCAGCGGAAGGCTAACCCCCTGGGAACCAAACCTCCGGGCTAGGCCTCAGAAGTCCTGGTGATCTCAGGTTAGCCACCAAGTCAGGACATGGGGGGGAAAAAACGTCCAGATACAACTACAACAACCAACTACAGTCTTATATTTGCTAAACCAACAAACGGATTATACATTGACAGCATATACAGCTTTAATAATGCAAGGATTTTTTTTTTTAACCATACCAATGTAGCTTTTGATATTTTAAGTGTCAAATGTGGGTCATATGTTTTTAGTAAAAAAAAGAAAAAAGGGCTACATGTCATCCATAACTTTCCGCCCGCCAGAATTGTTTCGGGTCCGTTGAATTCATAAAACATAGTTGCTTGCATTGTGAACTGTAACAATGCAATTCTTTGGCAATGCAACGTTTGGGCAATGCAACTATTTAATTTACAAGGCCCTATTTCTGTACTAAATGGAAATGTAGCAACATCTTTTATTATTCCAAGGCTTGGTTTGCTAAATCTTTTGCTAGAGGCAGTGTTTAATGTAAACGGTTGTTTCACCTTTAGTAGTCCTCCCCCTGAGATCGCCTGTAAGCCCGGATCATTCCAGGTCATCGACAGTCACGTCAACAACCGAACCACATTTATTACATTTCTCAGCGACACAATGTGGTTCGCTTCACGATTTGCTATCCCGCGGCAGTTCCACTGCAATGTCATGGGAACGTAGGTAGCCTTGTTAACCTGGTTAAACGCACCACAGAGCTCCAGTCAGTACAAGTGGAGCGCGTTCACGATGGAATAAAGCATTGTGCATTATCGACCAATGAAAAGAAACCGACTTTGTGTCTGTGTGTTTATGTGTGTTTTGTTTGTGAGCATTTACCGTACAGGCAACAAACCCTGGATACAAGGTATGAAAAAGCTCTGCCAAATGGCTTGTGACGGTTTAGTTTAAAGAGGCTAAATGTCTAAGGAAAGGTAAGTGTGCCCTTTGTTTCTTCAAATCCATGTGTGTCTTGCCGTGGTTCAGTCATAAACCCCCCATGTTGACGTATTGATCAAGCCTACTAATGTTAATGTTTTAACAAGGCACTTAAAATGTAGCTGCAGGTTCAGCATCACCCCTTCTTTTTATTGTGATTGGCTCAGAACCGGTTACCATCTATCACTTAAACTTGAACGATTTCCACAATTCGTTTAACCTTTAAAGTCCTGCTGTGGATTTTCATCCACAGTTTCTTCAATGGTATCTACTTCACAACTGTGTCTTCAATAGGAACATACTCTAACCAACCACCATTGATTGTGAAGCAGTTTCTGCAGTTTGTGTCACTGCGTCCTTGAAATTCAAAACGCTGTTCCTGTGTGCAGGCATTTACCTGACGACAGAGTAGAGCAGAGAAGAAGTCAGTAGAAGTGACTTGGGGAGAAGTGGTCACTATGGCGATGGAGCAGGCTGACGCTGGTTCGATCCCCAGTTCATCCAATCCTAAGTGTTGAGGTGTTTGACCTGTCACTAAATCCCAAACTGATGCTGGGTCAGGCAGGCGATCGTCTTGCATGGTTCACACCTCTATGGATGTGTTGAGTGGTGAGACATGGGTTGTGAAAAGGCCTCACTGGCTGTGAGAAGCTGATTTATTATTTATTGAAAGTCCATGTTATTTAATGCTCCACAGGTACACAAGGTGCGTATTATGACGTATTGCCTCGTGCTTCTTGCTGTGTAGCTCGTTAGCACAGGAGCCACTCCAGGATCCTAAATCATAAAGTTGGTTATTATTTTAGCCTACCTCATTTTAGAGCATCTGCACAAACACCAGGCGCGGGTGTACGCATAAATGCCAACAAAAAAGAACAAATTAGGCTCGGTTCGGTTTTTATAGCTTTTAATAACACCCGGCACTAAAAACACAAATAATAACTAACACATGTGCTTATGAAACAAAGAGTGTGTTATTATTAATCGTAATTTCAGCTCCAGAATGACCTATGGCCCTGGGGTGACTTAGGTAGGCCTCTGTTAGACCTGGTCTTGCGCAATTTAGACCTGGTCTGGTCCTCTTTAGATCTGGTCTGGTCTGGTAATCATGGTCTGGAGACTTGCTTGAGAGAAAGCTTCCATTATACTCAGTTGTTTTTTTATGACGGTAGCTGATCGCTCGTACAACTGCAGGTGCTGCAATGAGGTCATGGCGTTCCCATGACGATCGCTGCATTAACAACTACATTTGCAAGTAACGTTTTTCTCTTGGGTGAGCCTGTGTTGCTCAGATAGCCGCTGGTCAATTGAGTCTGCGATAAAAGTCAGAAAATAGTTTAAAATATTCTAAAATCGTTTGGACAAATTACAGCGCCTGATAAAATGTTCTCCATTTGATCAGACAAACTGAATTGAATGCATCTGTTCAGAAGTATCGTCAGTGTTTCAAATAGCATTTGACTTTAGTGAGGTAGTTGTCCTCTCTGCCACTTTTGTCAGAAAGCACATTCAAACCAGTCACATGGACTCAGTCCTGTGGCTTTCAGTCTGCAAAATCCATCCCTACCATGGAACTCTGGAACAGTGAGGAACCGCGCATGCCAAGCTTCTTGTTTACCATCTTCCCTGTTTAAATCACATATGTTTTAGTAATGAATGCGTAGGTTGTATATATATATCTAAGGATGTTATGCATGACTCAATGCTACATACACTTTCCCCTCACTAGTGTGTAAAGAGAGATGTAAAGTGATGCATTGGCCATGTGACAGAATATGTTAAATTGAGCTTTTATTCCATTTTTCTCCATGATAAAGCGTTTGCCTAGTGCCAGCAAGCTGAAGCAAACTGTACTGATCGACCAATCAGCTCTCCGGGTTGGAGACATTAACTCGACATGCCTGTAATGTAAAAACTGGCCCAGGTTTTCAGTTTATGTTTTCATGCTGGATTCTCAATCCGTGTCCTTGCAATAACATGCATAATTACTATTTTGCATTTAGTAGTCGCTTCTATCCAAAGCAGCATTCAGTTAATTCAAATACAGCTAATGAAGGAACAGGTATGGATAAGGACGATGGGGATGGGACCCGGAACCTTTCGGCCTGGAGTCAAACCCCCTATCCACTACCCTATCCTCCCCACCCCACCCCCTCACACACTCATGCTTTTTCATTATATTGCTTCTGGTGTCTTATTTAAAATGCATTCACGTGCATGTGAATAGCTTAAGTGTTGTATTTTGATGCGTTGGTTTGTGTGGAGTGTTTAGGCATTGCAGTAGCATTGTGTTGGTGTAACAGTGGATGTGTAAAAGTGAGTTGGTGTAGCAGTGTTTCCCCTGCTCCTGGATTACTGGCGCCAAGGCCATCAACCACAGTTACTTATTTATTTGTAATTATTTTGACATTTTTTAAGGAATGAGAATTGTGTGGGCCGCTGTGGAACAAAATGTATACTGAAGGCCAAATGCTGTTCTGCTAGAGAAGAATAACAAACGCATGATGAAACTGTAGGTGGCATTAGCTCACGATTGGCTTTTAGACTAAATATAGGAAACATTAAGAATAAAAGTAAAAGTGGCTTAATAATAGAAAGATTGTTTGATTGTGTAGAA
>JACYXH010000175.1:120000-210000 GCA_026745465.1 Lota lota | reverse complement strand
TCGGCCTCCAGAGCAGATAAGCTCGGCAACAGATGTGAATCTGGCCCGTGTTAGCCTCTTGCACCTGGGAATGCAGAGCGGTTCGGCTAGCATCACGTTTTGATTTATAGCGGCCCTCCTGTTCCTTCTGACAGGGCAGCACCGGTCAACCAGAACGTCCAGAGAGAAGAGACCCCAGCCAACGTTTTCCCTCTCACACCTCCCTGGGCGAAGGACTTTTAGGACTTTTACGTTATGTACGAAAGCTGGCTCGTTGACTTAGCCCCGCTAGTACGTTAACCATGTCGGCAAAAGGCCGTGGAGCGACCCAGGTTAGATTTCCACATGCGCTTCTATCCTATGTTCCATTCCGTCACTTTTTCAAACCTACTTCCCTGTGTGTCTTTACTGTCTTGTCCATAAAGGTCCGATAAACATATATTTAGTAAATAAATCGGTGTTCCAGATTCAGGACATTTACGTGTCGTCACTGATTGAAACAAGGCCGTAATGTGATCCAGGGTGGTTGTGTTCGCAGGTGAGAAACATATGGAGATAAGGAGAATGTAGTAATGCAGTAAGAAATAAAAGTTGACCGTTTGTTTGCTTCCTCATGGCAACGAACTGTGTGTTTTAATTGGACCAGAAATGCAGGGATGGCAGTCACTGTGTGTGAGAGAGTGAGCAAGAGCTCTGTAAAGGAATTCCCCTCCAGAGCTAATGGCTTGGATTTGGAGTAGGAATATTCTTCTCTTGCTGGTGTCTTTTCCGAACCCAACATTCTGAAAAGAACTATCACCACACATTACTGTACAAACGTCTTTGTCGTTTTACATGCTTATCGTCATGTCCAATTAATGTGTTATAGTATCCGCACTTTCACAATAGAGAGAAACACTGGGTCACCATAGCAACAAAGAAAAGTGTCCTTCCCTTGTTTCATAAAACCACACTTTAAAACTTGACTTTTCCTTCAACTGGATGGTATTCCATAAACTTGCACCGTTGCAGTTTGTGCGAGTCCGTACAGTATGATCGACATGACATATCCTCATGTAGCCTACCAATCATTTCCTTCTGGAGAACTCCATGGTATGGTGTATATGTTCACATTAGGAGGGCTGATCTCTAGCCAGCTGGACCCTTACAGGGAGTCCATCAACCCAAATGTGCTGCCAAGAGCTTTATAGGAGAAAGGGGCAGTGACTAGAGTTACAGATTCCATACAGCCATGTACATTTTCTCCACTGTAAAATGGACAAGTGTGTGTGTGTACGTGCGTGTGGAGGGGGGCTGATCTTAAGACAGCAGCAGTGAGATGCTGTCATCCTCTGGCTGGCTGCCATCCCCCTCCACAATGCTGGATTACAGAGTTGACTCAAGGCCAGGGATCAACCCCACCCACCCGCCCCCACCCATACTGCCTCACGCCACTCTCAGCAGGGGGGCCACGCCAGCACCTGCCACGGTGAATCACACGGACGCAGGAAGCAGTGCGAGGTGCCGGCCAGGCCAGGCCAGGCCCTGTCAAGTCCTGTCTGTGTTATCCTAGCGCAGCTGCACATACGCGTGAGTTTGGTTGATATCCTAGCCTAACTACATGTACACGTTGGTTTGGTTGATATCCTAGCCTAACTACGTGTACACGTTGGTTTGTTTGATATCCTAGCCTAACTACATGTACACGTTGGTTTGGTTGATATCCTAGCCTAACTACATGTACACGTTGGTTTGGTTGATATCCTAGCCTAACTACACATACACGTTAGTTTGGTTATGCTAGCCTAACTACCCATACACGTTAGTTTGGTTGATATCCTAGCCTAACTACACATACACGTTAGTTTGGTTGATATCCTAGCCTAACTACATATACACGTTAGTTTGGTTGTTATCCTAGCCTAACTACATATACACGTTAGTTTGGTTATGCTAGCCTAACTATACATACACGTTAGTTTGGTTATGCTAGCCCAACTACACGTACGTGTTAGTTGGGTTATCCTAGCCTAGCTGCACATACACGTTAGTTGGGTTGTTATCCTAGCCTAGCTGCACATATGCGTGAGTTTGGTTGTTAGTGTAGCTAACTGCACATGCGCCTTATCCGAGCGCTATTGTTATCCAAGCCTAACGTCACACACACGCTAATGTGGTTAATGTGGATAAAAAATAATAATAGTGGTTGTGGTTACTTAATTGCCCACCCATCGACATCTTCCTCTGCCCCCCAGTAGTGAGAATAATCCTCATGTCATGTGACTTCCTATTTACGTTGAGGCCTTTAGCAGAACATTTGATTGGCTGACGACGAGGCTGACGATAAGTGTAAATAAGGAGCTTTAACGGTTGTACAAGTCGTACTACCTTACCTGAGCCTCTAATGGTCTAATGGAGTTCATATTTAAGACAAAGGCCTATTAAAATGTGCTGAGTGCAAACACACCCAGGTTGGATTGAAATCTTAAGGACTCTACAATGTCAGGAGGCTGAGGTCAATCATGACCAAATCCCCCTTTTCACTTTACATCGACACTGGTTTTAAAATTTTCCATATTCTGTTTCAGTTCCTTAATTTAATCATATTTTATTTTTATTTCGTTTTTTGCATTTTTATGTCCTTTTCTTCACTGCCAGAAAAATCATCTTTGTATGCGTAAACTTACCTGGCAAAAAAACTTGGTTCAGACTTCAGATTCTGGAGTATAAATTAGGTCTGTGCCAAGACATGGAAAAGAGGAAGATGATGCAGTATTTGAAGGCCTGCTTCTATAATCAACCAACGTCAGCACAATATCCCATCAACTATCTCCCAGGTTACCGAAAACATGATGTATTGCAAAACCTTACTCAAAAATCGTAATGAGCTCTGCCACACCAGTCTTCAGGAGAGGATCGCACGATATGATGAGATTATAAATAAATAAATGTAATTAATAAATCATGTAAGGAGATAAGATGAGCGTGAGAAGGTCAGCCTCTTTTCAATTTTCAGTGATTTTTATATCTCCAGGGAGAGAGGGGTCTAGGGGGGAGAGGTAGTTAGGCAGAGAGCAAGGGGAGAGGGGTGAGGTAGAGTGGGGTAGAGACTTATCCCAATCAGGAAAAAACCGTATTGTCAGGTCAAGTTTGCAGATACAAAGATTTACTTCTGAATGTGGGTGCAGTGTACAAAATAAAAAAACTGAAAACAGTCAGAAACAGCTGCCCGTGGCACCATTTTTCATGAAGACCTCTTTCTCTGGTTGAGTCGAACCAAGACGGTGGGTACCGTGGGATGGTTCAGGTACATGACTGTGAGCTACAGAAGTGGACATTTCTCTTATCATTCTCCTACTGTAGTGGTTTTCCAACCTTCATGGGCCTCTGACCCTGATCCCCTTTTCTAGCTCTGAAAATTCTTGTGACCCCAACTTGCACCTGCTTCCCCACATATCGTCTCACCCTTTCAGCATCTGCCGGTAATATCAATGTCCTCGTGAGCGTATGCGTGTCACCACACACGACCCCAAGGTTGGGAAACACACATCCTACTGCATGATACAGTATTGGGTACTCATTAGCCGTTTCCAATATATTCTGTGTTGATTCGTTTGAAAAAGGCATACATGTTGCAGGGCAGCTTCTTAACTTTAAAGTAACATATTCTTGAGGAATCCTTTTTATTTGTATTTTTTTTACTCCTAGCTGGGAAGCGTGTGTGTTTGTGTGTGTGTGTGTGTGTGTGTGTGTGTGTGTGTGTGTGTGTATGTGACCAGGCAGTAAGTGAATCACTTGCTCTGACCATCTGGGAGCTGAATGCACCACGCTGAGCCAAGCTGCAGAAAATAACTCATCATTACCCTGGGAGAGAGAGACGTTACCCTAGAGAGAGAGGCTAGCCTGCAGAGAGAGAGAGAGAGCCGTTACCCTAGAGAGAGAGAACGAGAAAGAGAGAGAGAGACTGGCCTGCAGAGAGAGAAGCTACCCTTGAGAGAGAGAGCCCACAAGCCTGTAGAGAGAGATAGAGAAACACTAGTCTGTAGAGATAGCGAGAGAGACACTAGCCTTGAGAGAGAGAGAGAGACACTAGCCTGTAGAGAGAGAGAGACACACTATTCTGTAGAGAGAGCGAGAGAGAGACACTAGCCTATAGAGAGAGACACTAGCCTGCAGAGAGACAGAGACAGAGAGACACTAGCCTGCAGAGAGACAGAGAAACACTAGCCTGCTGAGAGAGTCACTAGCATGCAGAGAGACAGAGACAGAGAGACACTAGCCTGCAGAGAGAGAGACACGCTAGCCTGCAGAGAGAGAGAGAGAGACACTAGCCTGTAGAGAGACAGAGACAGAGACACTAGCCTGCAGAGAGAGAGACACGCTAGCCTGCAGAGAGAGAGAGAGACACTAGCCTGTAGAGAGAGACACTAGCCTGTAGAGAGAGACACTAGCCTGCAGAGAGAGAGACACACACTAGTCTGTAGAGAGAGAAAGAGAGAGACACTAGCCTATAGAGAGAGACACTAGCCTGCAGAGAGACAGAGAGACACTAGCCTGCAGAGAGAGAGACACACGCTAGCCTGCAGAGAGCGAGAGAGAGACACTAGCTGCAGTGGGAGTGAAAGAGAGCAAGAGATAACCCTCCCCTGAGAGAGAGGAATGGAGAGAGAGAGAGACATTACCCTTCAGAGAGAGATAGATATAGAGACGGAGAGAGGATAAATGGAGAGATAGTGGAGGAAAAAGAGAAGAGCAAAGAGAGAGGGAGAGGAAGACAAATGCAGTGTGAGAGAAAGAGAGAGCACGATGGTGCTGAAAAAGAGGGATGGATACATAGAGATATAAGGATGGCAGGGAAAGAGGCCAGCAGAGAAGGAGGAAGAGAGATAGAGCGAGAGGAAGGACAACAGAGGGAGAGGAAGGGGACAGTGGGAGAGCGAGGCGATGGCAGCACTGCCAAGGCACTTCACGTTGTCATTATGACTGTGATGAGAACCCAGGATGCAGACTGCCACCCCCCACCTCAGCCTGCTCGCTTCTCATTGGCCGCCGTCACCTCGGGCGTACATGCACATCCGACGCGTTGGAGAAGTGCTGACTCAGCACTGAGTCTGTACGTCTGCGGACCGGCTGGCTCCGCCCCCTCGGCCAACCACGGACGCATCACGTTGTCTCTGAGTCACAGACCGTCTGCATCCCTTGTACATCTTAACACTTGATAGAGAGATAGATAGATAGATAGATGGATAGACAGATGTATGACGTTGCTTTTGATCTTGTGGCACTATTTTTGAATTTTGTCTTTCAAATGTAATGTATTTTTTGGCATATTTGTCTGTCTGTCTGTGCCTGTCTGTCCGTCTGTCTCTAGCATCAGGACAGAACCCTCAACTCCGGTTCAGACCAGAACTGAGACTAAAACAAAACCCACCCTTGCTGGACTCCCCCCCCCCCCCCCCCCACCCACCACTGTACTTCCTCCCCTACACCTCCTCCGCACCACGTTACTCCCATCCACCACCCCCTCCTTCCTGAGTGACTCATCACACATGGAAGGGGGGTGGGGACAGAATGGTAACACTTTTGGCTCTTTTTGGTTGTGGATCCATCTCTATCCGTCTTTTATCTACTGTATGTATCTATCTATCAGCTATTATATATTGATTTATGCATCCATCTATGATTCCATCTATATTTGATCTATTTATCCATCTATATTTGATCCATCCATCTATCTATCTCTCTATATATATCTGTGCAGCCACCCATCTCTCATAATTATATCCATCTACATATATTTTTACCTACTGAGTTTAGTTTTATTGTATCCAGTTTATGTCCATCCATATTTTTGTATTTCAGTTTTTTGTGCAATTGGTCATTGCACAAGTACTACAGAACAAAGGTTTTTCTTTTCATTTGACCCATCACTAGCTGCAGCGCTTGGGCAGAAGGTAGCCCTTTGTACGGTGCCTGGGGACCCACTCCAGATCTACTGCTGGTGCCTTGGTCAAGTGCACAAGCAGCACTACTAACCTTACACGTATGCTTACGTGTGCCTGGTTCACTGGCAGCCATGGCTAAATAAGCTGTTTTGTCCCAAGGTTACTTATTATTGGACATGCTTTTCACCAGGAGACGAGTTTGGTTCTAATGAAAATAATATGACATTGTGAGTCATTTTTGTAAAAAATCACAAGGCCATCAATTATATTTTTTTCGTGCACAAATATTCTTATATTATTGTGTGCACATATAGCAGATCTGATCAAATGATTCATAATTTATCATGCCCTTGAGAAACTTTTCAATTTTGTTTTTAAGGAATTTTTTTCCACAACTCCGTTAGGAGCGATGGAAAATCCAAAGATTGTATTAAACATCAGACCAGAGCAGAACATTGATGAGGGCAAGCCTAAACAGCTGTGCATCCTCTATCCATAATCCCCAACCTTACCATTTAGCCATGCGCTTAATTCAGACCCATGCACGGCTGGAACATCTGGAGGAGCAAAGAGTTACTGGGTAAAGAGGGTAGTTGGGGCCTGAAAATCATTTTATGACATTGGTACTTTTGCCTTCATTAGTTTCATTTAAGTTCAAACACACACAGTTTAATTGTTTTTTCTATCCAAAATGTATCATTAAATAATAACCAAAGCTTAGAAGCACCAATCTCCGTAACCCCTTATCAGGCGACCCAAAGTGGGCTCTCCGCTCCAAGGTTGGGAAACACTGAACTAGCCTAACCCCAGCTATGGAGTTACAAACCACACAGGAGCCAGCAGAAACTGTGCCACAGTGTATAAGTCATGCAAATCGGATTCCAGCCGATATCCCTTCCTGCTTATGTGTGTGATGTATCGACAGCAACAGTCGAGGGACAGAAATAAAAATCGTGTCGTATTGACAAGCAAACCCCCCCACGCGTCTGAGTTCTAATGGATTCCTCAACAATCGCTGATCACTAATCAATGGCTCCTCTCCTCACGTTCACGGCTGCACAGTCGCGTCCGTGCCAGAAACAACTGCCACGGACCTCGCTACAGATGGTTAAGGGCACCAGTGGACCTTGGGAGGTGCATGGAGAGTAACGCCGCTGTATTTCACCATGTCACTGGCTCTTGGGTGTTCTGTGCATGTGCAACGGCGTGACGCAGAGGTGTCCTCAAGAGTGTACCTCACTCCCAATGTCCTCAAGAACGCTATAATCACGGCTCAGAATAACTCCGGCTGTTTGGCTTAGTGGTTAGACCAGGGGGTTGCCGGTTCAAGCCCCTTCCTCGTAGTGGTGTGGCGTCAGAGATCCTGCTTTACACACGCTTGTTTGTCTGAATCCTGTGTTTAACGATGAGGAGAAATCATCCATGTGTAAATAAATACATGAATGTTAAACTAAACACTGCCGTCTAACTACAGGACAAGCGACCATTGGCCATTTCTGCCAATCGGACAAGCAACGGATGGTGCTGCAGTCATGGTTTTATTTCAGAGTTTGGTTACTCTTTCAACTGGCCGTGCAAACTTCTCAACAAACGTGCACTTTGACGGTGCCTCGGTTGTATTTATATTTATTTAACCAGGAGGCGAAACTCTTACAAGAAGAGCTCTGAGCTGTTTTGTTTTTACTCTGCTATTCTAAAGGGACCCCTTAAATCTCACCTAGTGTGCCTCCTCAGATCAAGCATCCAGCGGCTGCTTTGTCCAAACATCTCTCTCTCTCTCTCTCTCTCTCTCTCTCTCTCTCTCTCTCGTGCACGCCAACTCACACAGGCAGTGCACAACAGACGACAATCCCCGCTGTTCACGTGCACATGTTGACGCCGGGGGAAAACGCATATGCAAATGACGCTCGCGGGTGCACGCACATAAAGACTGGCACACAAACACATCGTCCTCACACATACAATGGCCCACACACAGACACACACACACACACACTGGCACACAAACAGCATATACACACACACAGACACACAAACACATGCAGTCTGAAGGAATGTGGCCCGCATTTCCTTACATCTCTACAGTACGGCACTCTGAAGTGAAACCTGTTGTTGTGTTTTCTATTCTCCGGCCCCAGTGTGACTAATCTGCAGATGGGGGGTACACTCTCCCTCTCGTACCCCCATCTCTTGTACCTATGTCCCCATACCCCTGCCCACCTCCACCCCCAGCCTGGGGCCTCCCGGCTCCCCCTGCATATTGTCCTTGTTGGGGTCGCATCCACGCTGGATATGCCAATCTGCCACAGTCCCTGAGGCGCCGCGAGCCGAGCCACACACACATGCATGTGCTCAAGTACATAGACACACTGACACGAATACAATGACACTCACACACATGTGTGCACACATACAATGGCACACAAACGCATGCACACACACACACACACACACACACACACACACACACACACACACACACACATAAATACAACACACACCACTTACACATACTGACACACACACACACATACTGAGACACACATACACACACACATACCACCCCCTCTTAGTCCCTCTTTGAAAACATTTGGGACCCGTCCCCCGTCCCCCTTACCCTCAAACCCCCACCCGTCCTGCCTGGACCCCACCAATCTCTTTTGATTTGAGGAGCAGGGAGACCCCTCTACCAACCTCCACCCCCACACCAACCCCCGCGTGGTGGCATCGTGAAATATGGTGGGCAAATGAGGAGAGACCCATAGAGAGAGGGGGGGGGGGGGGTAGATAGAATAATACCCTGTGTGCAATTTATCACAGGCATTTACATAATGGGATTAATAGGTCCTTGGTGTGTATTCAGCAGTGGCAGGCAAGGTGTGTGTGTGTGTGTGTGTGTGTGTGTGCTTGCATGTGTGTGTCTACGTGTGTGCCTGTGAGTGTGTGTGTGTGTGTGTGTGTGTGTGTGTGTGTGTGTGTGTGTGTGTGTGTGTAAGACAAAGGTGTACTGTATCAATCGTTGCCAAAAAAAACTGATCACCGTGACGGGGGCTGGGGGGGTTCTGAACAGTGGATCCCTGCTGGGGGATTATGATAGCCTCCCAGATGTAGGAGGGGTATACACCCTCCCCCCCTCCCCCCCCCCCCCCCCCCCACCACCTGAATCACCCCCCCTCCCCTCCCCTCCCTCTGCTCCCTCGGTCTTAACCCTTTCTGCATACCTCCTCATACTTCTTCTCAAACTTGTATTTATCCATAAATGATTGTCCGAGTTTAAATGTCTTTAACGTGGGAATCCACTGTAAAGCACTGTGAATGGCCTTTGTATTTTGAAGGAAGCTATATAAATTAACATGCCTTGCATTTGAACGCTGGGTTACTCCACACTGAACTGATAGAATAACCATCTCCTCACATTGTGAACGGTTGTTCTGGTGGCGTGTGGCCTTTGTGTTCTAGCCTTGAAGGAGTTCTTTGGAGACAGAAAGCTTTCAAAGGCTATTGTCGCTGGGTGTATATTTTTACAAAAATGTTGCATTAAAACATACTGCACGTATAGATCTATATATAGTACTCTACTATACTCTATATAGAGTATGTAAACTCTTGCAATTGTCAAACTATGACATCTCTTTTAAGATGGTAAATGTGTGTTTAAATGAGTGCATATGTTTAAAAGAAGAATTCCAGTAAGACCTGCCCATGCCAGTTCGGTACCAAAGATGTATTTTATGTTTCCTGTAGTTGGCATATGGCTTTCCTTTATGTTTTTTGTTTTTCGTACCGGCTGTGTACATACTGGTGTCCTTAAAGAATACTAATTGGATGTTTTCTATGCATACTGTGTGTTGTGCTCTCCCTCTCTCTCTCTTTGTTTTCTCTGCCTTTCGGCAGCGAGTGTTTTAAACTGTTGAAATCGGGCCAAAATCGCACGCAAAAACAGTAGCATAAATCTACCGCCTTCTGCTCAGATTGTTCCGGGCTGTCGCTCCCTTAGACCGTTCTGAGAGCATTGTCGGCACCCGGCCAAGCACAGCTGTTGGATAAAAAAAAAAACACAAAACAAACAAAAGAGACAACAAAAACAAAACAGCAATTTGCTGCTCTTTCTCCGCACTTGAATCCGAAAAGCACTTGTAGTGCTCAAAAACGTTGTTTTGCGTATCATACTCTTTCTCTGCTTTGTTTACCAAAGTCCTTCCTGTTTGAGACCGAGAATCATGGTTGTTTCGTGTGTCACCTTGACACCTTTGAAAACAAGCTTGTACTTTGTTCCTTCCAATCAACGATGAACAACGCAAGTGTTCATACTAAGGCAGTCTCTGTGTCCATGTTCTGTGTGTTAGCGCGAGCTCGGTTCATGCTAGCGTGGCTCATGCTAAAGATTCCCCAAAGGCCTGTTAGTGTTGCTGGTTACCAGTGTGTGGCACTTGTAATTTAATTACCCCCTCCTTCTCATCTCCCTCCTCCCCTCCATCTGGAATAACCTGCTATAATGCTGGCCACCATGCCTGCGTCCTATTAAAAACACACACACACACACACACACATACATGCACACACACACAGACACATGTATACATGCACACACACACACACACACACACACACACATAGACACATGTATACATGCACACACACACACACACACACACACAGAACAGACACAAACATACATGCAAGCCCAAATTATATTAGACAAAAAGACACACAAACAGGTTCAAATAACCACTATGAACAAGGTATATTGAACAGGACCTCACAAACATACAGACATAGACACAAACAAGTCCTATCAAATACAGACACACATACAAACGCAAACATGCAGTACAAGGATGTGCTTTAAAAAACAGTGACACACATGTACAGCTAAAACGGTATATATATATATATATATATATATATATATATATAACCCTAATTACTACTGCTCTCTTGTTCTCTCTCTCTCTCTTTGTATCTCTCTCTAACTTACCCGCCTCCAACATCCACCCACGCACGCACGCACGCACGCACGCACAAACACACGCGCACACACTGCACTGCGGTTTGCAGCAGTGGCGGTACAGAGGAGCTCCTCAGAGAGTCTTTCCTTGTTATTATCCTTAAACAAGCAATTACAGCAGTGTGTTTGGGTGTGTGTGTATGCAGCCCTGCATTGTCCTTTAGCAAAAACAAACAAAAAAAGAAGACCTCACTGACATGATGTTGTCACTCACTGCTCCAGACTGCACAGCACACATGTACATGCATGTGCACATGCAAACCCACATTTGAGACACACACATGTTCATTCACCCACACCCACACACACACAGTAACTAGAGGCCAGAGAGACGATGGAGAAGGGAAAAAGTTGAATGAGCGCAGTTGAAGGAAACAGGATGACATGTTTGCAGCGTTATGAAACACTTTTTTTTTTTTTTCTTTGGAGACATGGTAGACAGGGAGGGGCCGGATAGTCTAGTGGTTAGGCTGTTCGACTCCCAGGTCCAAAGGTTATGGGTTCAAATCCTCATTTACGAAGTCTGCCACTAGGCATTCCTGAACAAGATGCCCTAACCCCTACCTCCTAACCCCTATCTAAGCACACGTATCTTAAAAGAATACTCTGTCACTTTGGATAAAAGTGTCAAATGACCAAATTAAATAAGTAGTCCTTGTCTGTATGTTTCAGACGAGGGGAAAGAGAACTTGAATCTTGTGCACGGGTCACATCCTGTCAGCTCAGACGTCACTTAGCAGCGATGCAGTCATGAGAACTGGGAGCGGAGAGCTGAAAACACATTTCTCAGGTTGGGCGCCTGGGACATTTAAGGAGCTTGTTACGGGGTGATTTGGACCCCTTTCCAACATTTCCCTCTCTTTCTTCATTCTCCTGTTTCCTGCTTTGCTTTGCGACTCGCGGTCTGGAAACCATCACTGCCCTTCGCTGCTGCCACCTCTCGTTCTTTTAACTGTTTCTTTCTCTCTCACTTTTCCCTCCCCCCCTCCCTCATCCCCCCCTCCCTCATCCCCCCCTCCCTCATCCCCCCCTCCCTCATCCCCCCCCCCCCCCCCCCCCCCAAAAAAAAAGAAAAGGTTACGTCAGAAGCATTACCTCACCACACGGGTGGCGTAGTCTAAACACACTCGGTGTGCTGTTGCCATAACAATGTGTTCCCCAACCCCCAGCTAGGGCCACATTGCCCCCCCGGACCCCCTTGTGCCCAGGCCACTGGTCCTTCTAAACCACAGAGCTGAGGTATTCCATCATCGTCACCTGAGAGCCATCATCATCGGACCTCTCTCTCTCGTCCTCTCTCACCCTCTCTCTCTCTCTCTCTCTCTCTCTCTCCCCAACCCTGATGACGGCATACAGTTTTTCACTGAGAAGAAGAGGGCGAGACATGGAGGGAGGAAGAGAGCAAGGGAGAGAGCGAGGAAGGGAGAGAGAGAGAAAAAGTTAAGAGGTGGAGTGAGAGTGATGGAGGGAGTGGGATAGAGGGAGAGGAAGGAAAATAAAGGAGAGCCACAAGGAGAGAGGGACGAAGTTTGAGGAAGAGAGAGAGAGGAGAGCGAGTGAGAAGGGTGAGGTAGAGAGAGAGAGAGAGAGAGAGAGAGAGAGAGAGAGAGAGAGAGAGAGAGAGAGAGAGAGAGAGAGAGAGAGGAAATGCATTCGCCAGATGTGCTGTTGTATTAAATGGAGAAATGAACCATGGGAAAGATCTCTATAAAAATAAGGATTTTAAAACCTTGAAGAAAGAAAGGGAGTGCGACTGACTGTGGAAACTGCCGAACAGTGTTACAGCGAGGCCCTGTTAGGTTTGATTGTTTGGTCTGAGGATTTCTCGCGGTCGGGTCTCTGTTTCATGTTAGAGAAGAAATCACTGCAGAGGAGCCCTGAGGCTTCCTATTATTTCTTCAGTCACCCTGTGGTTTCTGAAGAACCCCAACCCGGACGACTTGCGTACGTGTGTTATCGCCAATCGGCCCGTCAGTGTATTGAGACACAGTCCGGGGCAGGCAAGGGTAGGTGTGCCGTGAAATAGTGTGGGATTTAATACATAATCCTGCGTACTTACTCATAGAATTTGTACTATTTATAATTAGCTTAATACTGATTCACAACATGAGAATGAAGCAGTACTCATGTTGTATTCAAAAATAGCCAGCTGTGCCCCTTAAGTGTTTTTATGCATTTGTAATCCAGAAAAGGCTCATGCAAATGGTATGCATCAGCCAGAGAGAGAGATGTCTTTCACATCGGACTAGTCCGATGTGGTGCCTGAGGCCTAATTCTATCCCATTGTGTTTTATAAGACACACACATACATGTGGTGCACAATTAAATACATGTGCTCTATAAAAGCCGTAACCCCATGCGCTATTACAATCGCACGTGTCATTTGATCAATATTTATTGAATTTGGATCTCTGTACCATGATACATATTTGTGTCACCAGCACTCCCAGCTCTAACAAGTCTTTTGTGCAACATCAGTATCTGCCTGGATATATACACCTGCTACATCAGCTTTGCAATACAGAGGACAGAATATACTTTGATTTGTGCTGGTGTCATGTTTAAAGGATAATCTTTGCCAAAAGGCATAGGCCACTTTTTTCTATGACTCCAGAAATGTTTTGAATTCAGGGACATACACGCACGCTTTTGTACATGTCTTACATCATTCCTGTGCTTCATCTTCCCTTACAAATAAACTATCCATCAGTATGTAAATTGAAGAACTTAAAGTGTATCGAATAAGAAGTTATTTTCTACTAACCTTGTCGTTTCTGAAGTTTTCTTCAGGAACTTTAGAAAGTCGTGAAGCACTTGGACGTATTTGTAGCTTCTCCAATTAGGATCTTCTTGTCTTCTACGTTGCTTTGGATAAAAGCATCTGCCAAATGACTTAGTGTAAATGTAAATTACCTTTGTGGATGTGATGGTAGCACATACCGAGATCATGGACAGGCTGTCCTTTAAAAAAGAGAAAATCTCAATGGGTTTACATAAAGACTTTCACCGAAACCTTAAAACAGCAAAATGTAAGAATTTATATTTGGAAGATTGGGTGAACCTACAGTTTGTGAGTGCAATTCACTTTGACACCACTGTCGTAAAACTGTCTGCTGCAGAGCCGCGCGTTGAACTGTCTGTCTCCGTCATGGAGCGCCGGGCTGACTTGGCTTGTGATAAAAAACTAGCGAATCGACAACTTAGCTAACACAGCCAAACATCAAGCAAGTGCAACAACACAAGAAATCACATCTGAATGTATAGTGTGAGTGAAAGAGGTGCCATTCTCCCTAGTACAAGTCAGTGTACCATCAAAATGATGTTGTAGCACATGTGCACACACACACACATGAACGTATACACACACACACACACACACACACACACAAAGACACATGTACACACACACACACACACACACACACACACTTCACATATACATACATGCAATTCACATTTGCACACACGTCCACATGCATGCATACATACACACATGCACACCCCTATTTAACTTACACACACACAAATATGCACACACATGTCCATCGGACCGTGTCGCTACATCATAAGCTACAGCCCCACCTTAGAGGTGGAGAGGAGCAGTAAGTGATGCGTGTCGGTGCAGCATCAAGCCTTCCTCGCTCCGCTCGTCAACGCGTCAATGGCAGACAAGAGAAAAAAACTTGATTTATCCATGCATGAAAATCCCCCTGTCTCTCACAGCATGCTTAGACACACAAACAGAGACGTTGTACAAATAAAATGCCAGCAAATCTGTCACCACTCTTCAGACAGCCCCAGCTGCAGTGGTAATCGTATGTGTTTTCCTCTGTGTATTTTGTATGTATGCACGTATGCATGTGTGTGTGACTATGTTGGTCTATATGTGTGTGTGAGTGTGTGTGTGAGTGTGCCTGTGCGTAATGTGCCTGTGTGTTTGTGGTGTAAGATAGTGGGTGTTATAATCGTGTTTACATCGCCATAACACAGGACACACAGTGTTTGTTGGAAGTGTTTGATTTTGGTTTTTGGGGGCCTGGATCCTGGATGTTCCCAGGACCCAGGAGGGACTGGGATTAGGGGGCCCAGGGAGGGTGGAACCTTGCTGGGGTGAGGAGCTCTGGAGTTCTAGGAACTCTCTGGTTCCTCCAGAGAAGCTGGGTCACATTGGTCCTCTGCTCTCAATGAAGCACTGCTAAAGAAAAAGAAAACAATTATGTCAACAAATATCCCAAGAAATAGTCGACTTACTATTTAGTCTTTAGCAGACAGTTTTATCCAAAGTGACTTACGGTGAATAATTGTTTCGATGCATGTCATTAAGGGGCACTAAAGAGGACTTTAGGGATTCTAACCCAGAACCTTCGGCTGGCATCCAACACACTAACCACTGGTATTCTGCCCCCATGTATACACGTGTATTATAGACATACTGAGATCAGAAGTGATATATTAATGACCATGACTTACTAATGTCAACATATATGATTTTATTAACCTCTTGCAGATGGTCTCCCTCTCCTCCCTCTGTGAGGGGCCACAAGGAACCCCATACTCTATCCTGTAAATACAACTCCATGAAGGCCCACATAAAAGCATACAGAGCCTTGAAAACATGCACACACACACACACACACACAAGCCCTAATCCACCAGCTACTGCCGGCATTCCCCTAACCCCTTCAAACTTCCCCTTCCTCCTCTGCCACAACCCCCCCCTCCCCCACCTCTCACTCCCCCACCTCCCACCTCCTCCTAATGGCTTCTCTTAATTTATTCTCTCACCGTGAGACGTTTGACAATGTACATAAACGGAGTTCCAGCGCAGCGGCGGGATGTGGAAACAACGGCACATGTGGAAACAGTTTGCCGCCCCTCTGGAGAAGATGTTCTCGTTTTATTGGTTCGTTTTGAGCAGCGGGGGAGGGGTGGGGAGGGGAGGGGAAGTCGTTACCCACGCAGTGTTGCTGATGACGAGGGTCCAGAAGATCCCAGGTATCCAGCGTGTTTGTTTCAAGTAAAAGCCGCGACTGGGTCCAGTGTGTATGTCAGCAAGTGGTAACGAAAGTAAAAAGAAAATAATCCCTATTCATTCGCTGACTTTGCTTTTATTTATTCTCATGTCTACTCTTCTCTCTGTCCAGTTGTCGTTTTTTTCAACAATTTTTTTTTTTTGTAGCTAGTCAAATTTTGATTGTACGATTTTGGTTAAAGCATCTGCTAAATTACTCAATGTAAATATACCATGAGCTAGCCAGCACTGGTTTACACAGCGCCTCGACAAAATGAACCCGGATTAGTGGCAGGGAAACATTCTACAGCAAACCATGTGACCTACAAGCAGAGCGGAGCATCCCGGATTGGTGGAGATGTTGGAGCCACTAGGGAAGGGAATGTTGGGGTTGGTATCCAGGCATTACACGTGGTTGGGATACAACTGTCTTTATTAGTTCTTGTGTGACTGTCCAAACCAAGCATTCATATTGCAATATTAATTATAGTAGTATAGGATTCAATTAGATATGGTTTGAATGGAGTAGGATGTAAAGGGTTAGGTTTAGGAGATATTTCACAAAGTGGAGTCTATATGGATTTGGTGTGTTAAAATGGTTGACGTCAAACTGTTTGGAAATTTTGAAATGTTCAGGCTAAGGTTGTAGCAAGTACCCAAATTTCTTTTTTCTCCAATCATTGCATTTCTGAAACAACTAGCCCCGGCAGGACCGATTTTTGAAATTACGAGTGCAGTTGAAACCCCAGTTCTGTTGTATTATCCTTACTGCAGTGCCTTGGTTTGGATGACATCCTGGCATCAAGGTGAGGTTACATGCTGCAGCAGCGTACTATGTTGCTTGCCCAACACTCCACCCGACCCAAACGTATTTGGTCCGGGTCAGCCTGCATGACTACACGTTCTATAAAGACAGAGTGGGAGTAGGGTCTAGATGAGAGAGTACAGGCGTTTTCTTTGGAGGTTCTGGAAAATGTAGCTCATCGCGCTGGGGCCCTCTGCCGACACCAGAGCAGTGCATGGCTAGCCCTGGGAGTCACATGGGTCACGGCTGAATGTCCATGGAAACGCTCTGATGGCACGGCGCCTTCGTGTACCATCTGCATTTTCACGGCCTCGTCATGGGTCGGGATCCAAAACCAGAAAGTCCCGGTACCGCCCAAAGACCACATTAACGTGCATAAAACAGGAAAGATTTATGTGTTTTCCATAGAATCAAATTTCATAACATCAGAATTAATAACACCACTCCTTTCTGGGGTTATTCTTTTGAGTTTGAGCCGCACAATGCAATGCCTCAACTTTACCGGTGAACAAGTACAACTTTTAGCTACTCAGCGGAAGTCAGACTGGCTGTATTTCCGAGCGAAATGTTGGCCTTCAAAGACCTGAACAAAAGGAACAGTGTAGTCGTTCAAGCTGCTTTACTGGCCCAAAAATGACTGCCTGATTGCTTTAATTACTTCCATACAAGCGCTGCATGAGAAGACTGCGACTCCTGCCCCCAGATGCTGCTGGGGAGATGTTTAGTTGGCTTACAGGTGGTGCAACAGGCTGCTGCTCAGCAACCAAGACCTACAAGACCTGATCCTCACCCCACCTGGTAATGTACATAGATATAGATCAAGGTCTTTATTGTCCCTTGACAGGGGTTGCAGCCACAGGGTCACAATACAAATACAGATGGACAGCAACCACAACCACAATACAATACATTATAGAGGTAGTACAGACAGGAGATCAGATTACAGTGCAAAACAATTAATAAAGTAGGTTAGTTCTCCTTACTGCAGTGCCTTGTGCCACCAGTTTAAGATGCCAATGGCAGTAGGGACAAAGGAGACAATATATCGCTTTGTCCTCCTTGCAGGAGGCCTTATTTATAAAGATAAATGTCATTTGGTGGACAGAACCATCAAGCAGTAATCAGATTAGGCCATTAAAAGACGGACCACAGACAGACCAACCAATCATGGTGCAGTCTCATATTAAGGTGTTTGACTTTTACCCAATCATATGGATTGCCCGACTAGTGAGATGTTCAGGAGGGGAACATTGACAACTGGACACAGACCAGGACATCTCATATATTTCTCATAATTGCACCTCAATATGGTACCATAATCTTTATGTTTCAAGATAATCCTGCTCTTCCCAATCCTGATCTGCTTGTCTATCTCGAGTTCCTGACCTTTGTTGTTGCTACAGCAGTACGGAGGGCCTGGGGTGGGGTATGGGCAACAGCCTTGGATGGAGGGGGAGCAGGGTGGAGGGAGAGGTTTAGGAAGAAATGGACGGATGGAGCCACAGCCTTCCCCAGATGTTTTCACCCTGACAGAAGGAAGGCCCACGCCCACATTTCCCATAAACCATTCATCTCAGGAGTGTGGCTGTAAAAGAGAGAGGCAGCATCTGTGTCCGTCTTGCGTGGCCTCACCAGATCCTCACAGGGTCAGCGGTGTTATAGTATTATAGCTCCGTGTTTCGCCAGCAAATAGCTGTGAAGAGGCATGGCGGCTGTCAGAGTACCCCCTCTTCTCCCTCCCTCCCTCTCTGACCTTCGCTGATAGTTAATCTCAGAGAAGAATCTATCAAATAAAAAGCCCAGATCATAAAACTCCTCCAACCTGTCCCTGGTTTCAAACCCGGGCTCCCTGGATGCCCTGCCCTGTTGCGATATGCAGCATTTTCATGCATGCGTGCGTGTGTGGGCTACCACGTTTACAGGGCCTCATCCGTGATGCTGGCTGCATCAAGGATTATTTTAGCTCCCTGTCAGCACCTCTTTGCTCTGTCACAGCGGTTTGTTGTGATAAAAATATATATTTATATATATATATATAGTATTGCACGAGCCTCCAATCACCACTAGGGGAAGCATGTGTAACTATCTCTGTTTTTATTGGTCTTGGTCTCGGTTGCTACTCTAAGTACTGCTCCAGTCCTCTAGAAGGTTGTCGAGACGATTAAAGTCTGACACACAGCATCCATTCACACGCATTTCTGTTTTGCTGCCGTTGTCAGCCAGGCTTTGTATGTTTTCTATTCAATTGTTGAGATTTTGATGGCTTCCTCCATCCATCCTCCCACCTCCATCCACTGCGTCCTCCATCCACCTCCTCCACTCTCCACTGCTGAGAACATCCATGGAGCCAGAAATGTGTGTCCAATCTGTGTTCTGCTCTACTCTTGTGGGATGCTGAGATAGAGGCAGGAGCTCTCTCTCTCTCTCTCTCTCTCTCTCTCTCTCTCTCTCTCTCTCTCTCTCTCTCTCTCTCTCTCTCTCTCTCTCTCTCTCTCTCTCTCTCTCTCTCTCTCTCTCTCTCTCTCTCTCTCTCTCTCCACGTTAGGGGAGCATTGACCGATCAGCCCGGCCAGGAAACCCGAGCCACATGTGGGGAGGGCCTCGCTGTGAGGACCCCCCTCCCCCCCCCACACACACACACACATGAGCCTACCCCCCCCCCCCCCTGAGCACCAAATGATTGATTAATTTAATTGCATTCATTTTATTCTTTTTGTTTTGTAACTGATTTGAAATAATCATACGTGTTGCTCATATTTAGAGATGGTTGGGGGGTTTGCTAGTCGTTAGCGCACCTGTTCGCCTGGTGTAGCTGTTAGCTGCGGCCAGGTAGCTGCTGGAACCTGATTGATCCCGTCGTCTCGGTAATTATTCCTGTCTGTCGTGATTAGAAAGTGGCTGTGCGGTTCGTTAATTCTATGAAAAGTAGGAAAAGAAAGCGTGCCAAATGGTGGTTTTGCTGGGCATTTTAAGAAGACACATTCTGTAGTTGGTTCCCAATCGCTTCTACCCTAAAGCAAAGGTAGAAGAGTTTGGCACTTTCTCTCAGGTCATTAACTGTTATTACCTGTTGTCTACGATGCACGTCAGAAAATATGTTTGTATCACCGCATCTGGGAATTGTGAACTTCAGTCGTAGCACGCAGCCCAGCCCTCCTTCCAGGCGTTTTGGCTGCACTGCAACAAATATCTGTATAACTTTATAAGACCCAGTTGAACTGTGAATGAGCCGGTGAATATAAACTGTAGAGTTAAACGCTTTGAAATGATTGATTTTCTCACCATTATGCCCAGCTGCTTCTCGCCTGATTGGTCGATAATCTTTTCCAGAGAAAAATACACCATAACGGTATCGTCGTCCGGGATAGTTACAAGTAAAGTGGGTTGCACACAAAACACAAAAACCTAAAGAAAGTTTATAAAATGGTGTTTTACAATTAACTCCTTGTCATTTCATTGGCTGACCAATGTCTTTCCCTGTATTAATGTCACGTTTTCGCTGTTGCACTTGGAAGAACACCAGCGGCAGCCAAGACTTAAGCCAGAACTATGGTGGAACCTGTTGTTTTCTCTAGTGGCTCTACTCTAATCCGATTGGTTCTGAGAGGCCTGTGGAGTTGCCATGGAAATGAGGGACCTGTGTTAGATTCCACTGAGTCACCGCGGAGCAGTGCCGCGCCTTCCCCTCCTCACCTCTACACATCTGGAAACTCTTAACATTCCCTCCCTGCTCACACACATGCACGCACATACACACACACACACGTACACACACACACACGCATCCACACACACATATACACACACACAAACGTACATGAGCATGCATGTGGACAATTAAATATCGAGGTGCACGCACACACATGTTTCAACAGTGTCTCCAGTCCATGCTACTGAAAGGATGTTTTTACACTGCAGAGCTCCTAAACACACACACACACACACACACACACACACACACACACACACACACACACACACACACACACACACACACACACATACACACACACACATACATGCATACACTAACGGACATGATCGTACACATCTTTCTCTTGTGTGTGTGTGTGTGTGTGTGTGTGTGTGTGTGTGTGTGTGTGTGTGTGTGTGTGTGTGTGTGTGTGTGTAAGTGTAAATGTAAGTGTGCGTAAATGCGTCTGTGGGCCTTAAAGTGAACTTGCAGACAATCAAACTGTCATCCTTAAGAAACTTCTCAATAAGCAGTCTGTAAATATTTATCTACGTTTGAAAGAAGCCTTGTCATAAAATCAGGATATGGCCTAGATTTGTCTGTTAAACAAACGTAAATTTCCTCTGCCATTTTCATTGATACATTGGCTGATCTGGCTGTTTGGGGTTTCTGGGACCAGAACCATTTTATATATCAGATGAGACCTCGATTCATGCTGTGATCTCTGTGATGTTCTTTCTGCAGAGCAAATTTAGCACAACATCTTTTCTTTTTAATTATTCAGCAGTGTGTGAGTCCTCTGTCAGATGATTGACATGTTTATAGAGTCAACTGTCAAAACCTACAGTTTATACTGATTATAGCGGATAAACATACAAAACACACATCACACCAACTCAAATGTTTCCATTTCATCTGAATATGTAAAATGGTGTCAATATCTACTGTGACTTCTTGGCAGTTTGTCTAAATGTTTGTTCCGGTTTTCCATTTTCAAAATTACAAAAAAACGTTGGCGTGCTAAGGTTGACATTAGCCATCCAATGGTACTGAGTTGTGATTTGACTCAAGGGGTTAGTAACATGAGCAGGGAAGGTAAATGGAGAAATTTGTTGCCATTTAAACTGCTTTCAATTAGACTTGCTAAAGCGGCTGCAAAATAACACCTGATGGGTCGTTTCTGTAGAACATTCTACAATTTATTGCATTCTTGTCTTGAGGTCAGAGGCTTCAGGAACATCAATCTACTTTTCCACCTACTCCTATTGGGATGAAATAGGGCTAATGTGCTTTTTACAAATCCATAGTACACAATACTGTAGGAAACTACAGAGTAAATACTAGTACTGATGGACAACATGGAACAGTAACATGCGGCTCACTTTGTTACTCCTGCGGTTACCATGGTAACCAAATGACCTGCTGGGGTGGTGTTGGAGGTTTTCAGGCTGACCTTGGTCAGTGTTTGTGGGTGTGTGAGTGTGTATGTGTGTCTGTGTGTGTGTGTGTCTGTGTGTGTGTTATATTTTCTGTCTCCGTGAACTTGACCTCCCATTCACAACCCGCCTCGACTACTAAGAGAGAATGTGTGTGTGTGTTTTTGTGTGTTTGTGTCCAGGCATGTCCATGTGTGCATGCATGTACGCACCTGTGCACGCAACTGCACAACCTCACGTCTTTCAACATGCTTGTCTACTTGTGTGTGTTTGTGTGTGTGTGTGTCTGTGTGCGTGTGTGTGTGTAGCCCCAAGGTTGTCAGCTGCAGAGCCTTTGAACTGACAGTCTGAGCCAAGACATAGCACAAACCCACACACACAACCCCCCCCCCCCCCCCCCCACACACACACACACACACACACACTCTCTCTCCTTCTCTGCAGACTTGCCCTGACAAAATATTTGCCATAGCCCCCCCCCCCCCCCCCCCCCCCCCCCCAACACACACACACACACACACACACACACACACACACCTCCCCTTCCCGGGACATTATGTTTCTTTTATGACTTTCTGCTGTTCTGTTCATAATTATACCTCTTCATAATTGTCATTCTGGATGACTTACAGAATAATTGATTTGTTTAATATTATCAATTGCAAATATTATATGTTGCATTGTGTATGTTCAGTGGAGATTTGAACAGCATGTCTCGAGCAACGTAACATTTAATAATTTAGTAGCTATCAGCCTACCTTGGTGACAGTAGTTAATAACAATACTGAGCCTAGTTATCGGTAAATAAAACTCTCCTGAAAACCTTTCACTAGGTTTTGTACTAAATTACAACTCGTTTACACTCATTTCCTTATTGTTTTAGCTGGGAAAGCTTGTTTCAGCCAAAGGCATTGCAGCATTTGAATAGTCTCAGAGAGCGCTTTCTGTAGCATTCAAGCATCACTTCCTGTCGGCTATCATGGGTGCATTCCAAACCAAACTAACCTCTAGTTTCCAGGCTCTAATCAATAACCCATCTGGCTGAAACCCAGCGGTTTGTAATGGGCGCTTTCTGGGTGGCGGAACCGAATGCGTGATTCCTCATTCAGTTCCCCCACCCTGCTAGTGTTTGAAACCAAGATGGCATCTAGTTGAATAGGGCCTATTGCCAAACTTGGACCTTGCTAAATATCCCGTTGGACATCCTGGTTAGGATATGAAAAATAATTTTGGGAAGAACTCTAATTTGTCTTCTCTATTTTGGAACCTGAACACAAGCAATCCCACTGTAATTTGGTGAGCGTATTATTGGCGCCTTTAAATATGTTTCCTGCTCCACCTCAGTAAACATTTGAAGAAGACCGCCAAACACATGTTTACTGGACATACACGGTCACCCCATACCGTTCCTTTTTTATACACATGTTCACCTTGTGCGGTACTAGAGACACACGCACACACAGACACACGTGCACACAGACACATACACACACATACGCACACACCCTAAACATTTTCCTTCCATGGGACATACAACATTCGCACACAAAGAAATACACAGTTTACACACACACACACACACACACACACACACACACACACACACACACACACACAGCTCATGTAGAAAACATCTCTAGAATAGATTTCTGAGAAATACTTTTCTATGAAACATCTGTAGAGTTAAATTGTTGCAAGAAGAAAGAGGGAAACGGGGTGAAAAGACGTAGTTGAGTGTGTTGTGCGGGTGAAGGGAAGAGAGACAGAGAGAGAGAGGTAGAGAGCGGTAGAGAGAGAGAGAGTTAGAGAGAGAGAGAGTGGTAGAGAGAGAGACAGAGAAAGAGCGGTAGAGAGAGAGAGGTAGAGGTAGGGAGCAGTAGAGAGAGATAGAGGTTGTGAACGAGCATAGGCGGACAGGGGGAATGAGAGGGAGGGAGGAGAAAAACAGTTCTACTGATGTTTTATCGTCATTGCTGTTTGGTCTTTCAAAATAACCAAAAAAAAAACAAAATACTCTGAACAAATCCAGAAAGAAGGGGGGAAAGACAATGGAGGGAGAGAGAGAGAAACCCTTCCCTGGTTTGTCATAAATATAACTTTGAAGTTAGGAACAGTGTTGGGGGGGTTAAAGTGGCCTATGACAGAAAAGAGGAAAAAGAAAAAAGAGAAAGAAAGAAGAGAAGAAAAGGGCTACGTGATAGAAAGAAACGCTGCGTCAAAACCTTTCGCAAAGTGCAGCTCTGTTTAAATATACACTACACACAAACACACACACGCACACACACACATATATGCACATACACACACACGCACACACACACACCACCCACCCCCTCAGAAGCCTGCTGGCTGTTCTTTCAGATCCCCCCCACCACCACCTTCTCCCTCTTCTCTCTCTCTCTCTCTCTCTCTCTCTCTCTCTCTCTCTCTCTCTCTCTCTCTCTCTCTCTCTCTCTCCCTCCTCAACTTATTCATCCCCTCTCGCCCACCCTCCTCTGATAGTTTTAGCTCAGCAACTCCATCCCTCCCCTCAACCCCCCTACTTCATACACTACCCTTCTCACCCCCAGCGCACGCCTTGATCTCTTTAGGCAGCCAGGGCGAGCATGGCATTAGCAAGTAGCGTGGCCCCTAACAGCTCCTCTCCTCTCTCCCCCTCCAACACTTCTAAAACTCCACGGCCAGTGTTAGCATCGATTAGCATTGGTTAGCATCGGTCAGCCTGTTAGCGCGTCAGTTAGCATTGGTTAGTCTGTCCGACTGCTGGAGCTGAAACGCAGCGTTAATGGTTCTGGTTCCGTTTGAAATTGTAGGACGTTATAGTTACCGAGGAATACTAAGATATTAAAATATATATGCTGACATTAACTACAAATTAGATAATGGATTTGTCAAATTGTATCACTACTACCTTTTAAATCATAAATGTGTGTAATTTAGATTGATGTCCGTATGTGCAGGTTGTAGAGCTGTTGAGCTTCTGGTCTGGGGCGATTTCTGGGTAGACAGCAGGTGATGTGTACGACTGTTGTCTCAGGAGATGATGATGATGATGATGATGATGATGATGATGATGATGATGATGTTGATGATGCAGATGAGAGGAATGTGTATGCTTCAGGACATATAAATAAGGACCACGTGATTAAAAGGCGGTAAAGGGAGGTGGAGACACACACACACACGCACATGCTCAGACACACATAGACACACACACACACACATTGAGTGAAAATGGATACAGCAACAGAGTTTGGAACACACCTGGTTCTTCTGAATCGCCCCTTTGCTGATCTCGATGACCCTGCAGACATATGGCTGTCTGTTTTTGTCTGTGTGTGTGGTTGTTTGTAGGTGTGTGTGGGGGGGTGTCTGTCAGTCTGTGTGCTTGTGTGTTTGCAGTAGTCTGTACGTGTGTGAGTCTGTAATGTATGTATGTGTGTGATGTGTCTTCTGTGGTGGAGCCTTTGCATATGTGTGTGGTTGTGCCTGTCTGAGTGTGTCATAGTCTGTGCAAGTGTGTACATTTGTGCATACAAATGTTAAGCCTGAATCCCACCCGGCCAGATGTGTGTGTGTGTTTGTAGGGACCGGCCCTTGGTACAGCAACCACTTTCTCCACCCTCCCGCCCCGCAGAGTAGCGTCTGGGTGGGGGTACCATGAGTGTGTGTGTGTGTGGGGGGGGGGTTGGTGTTGGCAGACTGCATTCCAGCCCACATAGCTCACATTGTTGTCGGACATGGAGCGTGTCTCCTCCTCCACCTCCCACTCCCCAACCTCCACCCCCCATCTCAGAACACACATCTGGACTGGATCTAGTCGTTCCAGAAGGCTGCTGTGGTCTGTAGGGGCGTGGGGGAGAGAGAAGGTGGGGAGGGGATGCGGCTGGGATGGAGGGAGAGAGAATGAGAGGTAGGGGAGTGGGAGAAAATGGAGAGAGGGAGGAGGCTGAGAGTCAGCATGGCAGATCTGGCAGGTTTTTATGACCCACCTGCTCTTGTTTTCTACGGATGTGGTCTCGGTGTGGGAGCCAGCTAACGGACATAAAACTCCTATCAAACACCTCCACACACACACCAACACACAGACACGCACTCACACATGCACACACATACACACGCACGCATGTTCACACACACACACACACACACACACACACACAACCACATTCACGTACACACACATGGACCCGGACGAACACACGCACACACAAACGCTCACACAAACGCTCACACATACACACGCACACATACCTACATTCTCACTCTCACACACTTACTGTCTGATACACACACATAAACACACAAACACACATGCTCCCCCCCCCCCCAGACATCGTATAGAAGTTAATGGCGGGCCAGTGTGCCAAGTGTATCGTCATTGGGTTGCGAAACGGCTGCCTGTGTGTGTGTGTTTGTGTGTGTGGTAGTGGGCTGTTTGAGTGTGTGTGTGTGTGTGTGTGTGTGTGTGTGTGTGTGTGTGTGTGTGTGTGTGTGTGTGTGTGTGTGTGTGTGTGTGGGTGTGTGTGTGGTTGTGTGTGTGGTTGTGTGTGGTGATGGTTGAGGAGGGTGGAGTCTAACTGTAGAAGATGGTCGTTAAGTTTAGTGTTGCCAGAGTAGCAAAAGGGTGGGGCTTTAGGTTTCAAGGAAATAGTGGCCAACAGAACAAAGCATTTGAGTCACTCTTTTCTCACTTTATTTTTATTATCTTTCAAATGTTTTATTCATTATGCGTATATCTATTCATCTTTATTAATTAGCTATGTTTTTTTAGCTGGACACACTGGAGGCAAGACTCAACCTGGTGTGTGTATGTGTCTGTGCGTGTACGTGTGTGTGTGTGTGTGTGTGTGTGTGCGTGTGTGTATCCGCGTGCCATGCACACTATTACACAAGCACACTATTGCACAAGCACACAAGCACCCTTTCGTCCCACACACTTCCCCATCAGTTGAAACAGCAGGTGTGTGTTGCGTTGCACGTGGTGTGGTGTGGTACAGTCTGGGGCCAGACTGCATAGAGCCAGGGGCAATGCAAATAACGTCCTTACCACATCCTGCTTCACCTCTACCTCTCTCTCTATCATCGTTGAATCATCCCAGAGGAATTTATAGTGCCTCCTCTGTATGTAGGCTACACTTCCTCCCTCCCTCCCTCTAGCTCTCTCCCCCTCTCTCTCTCCTCTCATCACTCTCTCTCTCTTGCAATGTCTCTACTTTTCTTTCTTTCTCCCTTCTACCATCCATCCTTCTCTTTCCCTCTCTCTATCTCTCTCTCTCTCTCCCTCCCTCCTTCTCTACCCTTTCCCCTCTTGCCCCTCCTTCCTCTCTCCCTCCCGTCCATATGTCCAGACAACCAGTCCATATATAAGTCTCACACACCGCAGAGCCCGACCGCAGTCCAAAACTAGGCTCATTTCTCGTCTCAGACTGTCCTAGGCCCTGTTCTGTATGGTTTGTTTTTTCTCTGTGGTAAGATGTTTTTGGCACGGCGGCCATCTTGTTTATCTTTAGAATGTTGAAGTTGAAGTTAACAAATGGAAGATTCTCTCTTACACTCTTAATACCTACATTTAAGCAGTATGCTTACCTCAAATGGTAACCTCACGTGCTAACTTCAAACGGTGACCTCAAATGCTAACCCCAGATGCAATCATTACATGCTAACTTCAGATGGTATCTTAATTGTTAAAATATTTTGAGTCATTGAGGGAACAGGGGAGAGAACTTACAAACATGATGTACAGTATAAAACAATGTATGCAAAACATGTCATTTTTATACTACATAAACATGCTCGCCACAGCATTAACTAAAGACGCTCACAGAACTATCAAAGTCCGATACTTTTGCAACTGTGCTTATCAACTGCATGAAAATACTGTCCAGCCCAACACACAGACCTCCCTAGACACTTACACACATGACCACAAATTGATTCATTCTCACATGCACACACACAAACACACACACACACATTACTCTTCACACAGATTTATAAACACACACACACACACACACATTGAGTCTCACGGAGACACACACACATATGGGCCTATATCTGTACGTGGTGAATCAGCATCTGAGGGTGTACTACAGCACGTTACACAATGGAAACTGGAGCAGGTGGGCGTGTCATCGTAAACCTTCACCGGTGCTGACCTGCGGCTGACTCACACAGAGACAAAGCCGGGGCCGGGGCCATTAAGCCAAGGTCGGGGCTTGTTTAGGTGTGGAAAGCGGATATGGCTTTATTTGTTCTGTTTAACAACGCGGTGCTTTGAAGTACACCTTTTTACAGGCACACAGGCGCCTAATCGCTCCTTTAAGGACCCTGACCGGTCATACCGGAGGGTGATAAAGTCTCACATTGAGTTTCACCCTCTATGTAAACCAGTAGCAACGCACTCGTCGAAACTGAGCCAAATGTTGAGTTTTTTTCTGGTTTCGCTTTGACGTTTACAACCTGATTATCATGAGTCATTACACCATGATATGCTCAGCATGCATTCGGAATGAATGAGTTCACTTGTAAAACTCTGAAGAAGCACGACCAATGATTAGTTATGAGTGATTCAGCAACCGTAGGCTGGAAAAAGGGGAGATAAAAGGTTGTTATCTTAATGTGGAGTAAAGAGTTGCAGCCTTTTCTGATGCAATTAAGTTGTTTGGGTTTTTTCCGTTAAGTTAAACAGCTTTAACTTTCTATGACACATTGAGAAACAGAGTTTCTCACTCTCACGCTGTTGGATATATGGAATAGATGGAGACAGGTTTTTACGTTATTCTTGGTCTTGACCTAATGTTACCTAATGTTACCTACCTCTATCTGCATTTATTTACATATTCACTATATTCTTAAATGTATATATATATATGTTTTAACTGAAAACTTATTCCAATATATATTTCTCAGTTCCATTTGGAAAATGATGACTATTCTATTATATTGTGTTTTGTGTTTTGTTCTGTTCTATTCCATATTTCCATATTTAATTCTCATTTCCTATTCAAATGAAAGTTGGAACATAGACATGAGCAGCATCTGTTTGTATACCAAGTTTGTCCAGTTGAAGCCTTTCGTAGAGCCATGGTGAGTAAATAAGTTGTAGCAGTTGTAACGAGGCACCTCTGGCTCCCTACACAGCTCTACAGAAATAGCCGCTGGTAACTAGAGGATATTGGACCAAACATATTCACTGATTCTCTGTAGAGAATCACATAACACAAGAGCTTATCCAGCGAGATGCAGTCGATAAGAGTATCACAACTCAGCGAACTCTCCAAGACTCTCTCCAAACGGGGTAACTCAAACTTCCGTATGAATTATGCATCAACGAAATGGCACCCAAAATGAATCGGCACCGTGATCAGGAGACGTTCAATGACAACCCCCCCTTCTCTTTCCCACCCAGGAACACAAACGAGAGACAAGACAGGATAGGAAATAAATCTGGCTTCATTTTCATGTGTCTTGATGACAGATGAAAGCTCCCATTGACAGATTACTGCACACATATTACAAACACACATGCATACACATACAAATGCATGCGCAGACACACACACTCAAAACTAGGGGTGATCATCAGTGGCTCCTACTCTGTGGAACGCAGCCCCTCGTCCTCTAAGAACTGTGGAGACTCATCTTTTTAAGCATGTTTCTTGGTTGTTATTGTATTTAATTTATTTAACACATGTGAAGCACAGTGTGACCATTGTCTGTGAATAATGCTATAGAAATATACATATACATATAATGTAATTACTTACTTACAAACACACACACACACGCACACACACACACACACACACATACACACACTTAATATGGTCTGGCTTATGGTGGAGAAAATGGATGATCTCTATCTCATCTCTCTTTCTCTCTCTCTCTCACTCACTCTATTGTGTGTGTGTGTGTGTGTGTGTGTGTGTGTGTGTGTGTGTGTGTGTGTGTGTGTGTGTGTGTGTGTGCTTCCGTACATGCATGAGTCTGGCTCATGCATGCTTTGCAATACGCAAACCGGATTGAGAATTTGGTAGGGCATTGTTGAGTGCCAAGGTTAGTACACCAGGACACACAGGCGTGTGTGTTTTCCTGCTGGGTGCGGGAATGATGCAGGTAGACACAACAGCAGTCTATTTGCATTCTCCATGCACAGAAAGAACCTCTATCTCCTGGACTTATCTACCTTAGGTGCTCTGCAGCAATGTATGCTGTGTGTGTGTGTGTGCGTGCGTGTGTGTGTGTGTGTGTGTGTGTTTGTTTGTGTGTGTGGGAGAATGAGAGTTTGGTGGTGGGCGTGGCAATGGGTGAGGTGTGCAGTTGGATGGTGGATTGACCAACAATTACTATTTACTATGACTATCAGATATACTTCAATAATGAGCAGCTAGGGCATAGGCATCATGTTCAAGGTGTGACCACAGGTAGACTGAGGACAGTAGGTGAATCAATCCTAGTACCTTATTTTAACACCCTGACCATGCTAATGCTATTCTACTGTTATCAATGATATGTTTCCCTTTAGTAAAACCATGATCCCATGCTAAAGCTATTCAGAGGAGTGCCTCTTGTTCAGATGTAGTACCTGGGTCTTCCTTCCAGTAGATTATACACACACCCCAGGACCTCCCTTAAGGGGAGTCTATATACACACGTCCTACATTCTACACATTCGGTGCCTCATCATCAATACATTCCACTATTGGGGCTTCTATGGAGGCTCTTCAGGGAAACTTTACAGGAACAGGAGTGAGAGAGGAAAGGAGTAGAGAGATCATCGAGCGAGGGAAGGTGTGCAGTGTGGGCTCTGATGATGACTAACCTGACGATCCTTATCTGCTCTTATTCATCCTCTCTCTATCTCTCTCGTATTCATCCTCTTAGTCTCCCCCTCTCGCTCCGTCTCTCTTTTCCTTATATTCATCCTCTCTCCTTTTTTTATCTATCTCTCTCTCTCTCGCATTCACCCATTTGGTCTCTATCTCTCTCAAGCTCTCTCTCTCATATTCATCCTCTCTCTCTCATCTCTCTCTCTCTCTCTCTGCTGCTCTCCAAGGACAAGGACAAACATCGTAGCGCCACGATCCACCGCAGCCTAGATTACCACAGCTCGCTTATTTACACGTGTCTTGCTCGAAAAACTATTTTTATTTGTCAAGTTCAAGTTCAGTTTTATTCAAGGAACATGAACTTTCCTTCAACGCCTCATCAGCCTCAACATATGTTTGTTTGTTTTTCATCCCACAAATTATACCAAATATCTGCATCAAATATAATATCTGAATCTTAACCAGGACCCTGTAGTGTATTAAAACGCTTAGAACCGTAAAACCCAAATGTCGATTTATCTTTAGAGAACAATTTAAATGTGGCATGCCTTCAATGTAAAACTTGGGAATTCCAATGAGAGCCAAATATTCCTGTTCCAACTCCTACCAACTACACTCCTATTTTATGTTCGTAGGCTATTTGTGTGTCGTCTTGTATATTTTTCCACACAAGACCGTCTGCATGTGGTTTCAGGCGGGCAGCCAATAGTGCTGGAGCTCCCTGTACCGTACCGCCATTGCTCAAGTTCCCATCTTTGATTGCTAGGTACACCGAAAAAACACAAGATTACCCTGAACACCGAAAGCAGCGGTAGTTCCCTGTGAGACGGAGAAGAACACATACTAAAATGGAAAACCTGTACACCTGTGAGCTCTCGGCAACATGGCATAATGTTAACCTATACACAGCATTTCTCCATCACACAGCCACGGGTGGTGTTACAGCACAGGGTGACATTCCCCAGGACACCAGTGGGGTCCTCAGATACCTGTAAGGCCCCCAGATACACCCCATTTGTCTGGAGCGCCCCTGTGTTCTGCCCTCCTCCCACCCACACACACACACGCACACACATTGGTTCCCTGTGTGTGTCCCCATGAGACCACAGGACACAAATAAGCAAACGCTGGGCTGTGTAATGACATAGGGGGACACGGTGGACAGCACAAGGCTAGAATTAAAGAGCTGGGGGAGGAGTCACTGCTCCCACCCCTGCTGTGCTCTCAGGCTTCTGGATGGGAATCACAGAGGAATGGGATGGAGGAATGGAGATGGGGTACAAAAACACATGCACCAAATAAGATGGTGTGAGGAGGCACATAGCAGATGCATTGTCCTGTTCTCTCTGTTGCTCTGGACACACATACACATGCACAAAGAGAGACAGAGAAACATGCACATGCACACACACACACACACACACACACACACACACACACACACACACACACACACACACACACACACACACACACACACACACACACAGACAACCCACACAGCAGAGGAGCACTTGATGTGGTTAATATAAGCTGAGTCAAGGTCAGCGACATTGGGGTAAGTGTGAGGCGGAGGAGGGGCTGTTGCAGATGAGGCATCAATGCCTTGCACAAAAGATTCAACACACACACACACACACACACACACACACACACACACACATAATGTATAAGTGGTATTTGTAGTTAACGGGTTAATGAGGACTGTTGAAAAAGCACACATTAGACGGAGCACTTCCTGGAGCAATGTGATTGGCCACTGGAAGGATGGTGTACGTGTCAGATGGCTTTAGAGTGGTACCATGTACATCTGCTACGACATGGCTGGTCTACGAAGGAGATGGAAGGAGCGCCTACAAAGACAGGCCATGTTTTCTTTGTAGACTGAGTCGGTGTGGCAGCTTGGATCCTCATACATATGAGAATCCAAGAACATTTTGGAAAAGGAATGTGTTGCTTTGTGTATTACTCTAAAGTTGTAAGAACAAGAACAAAATGTATATAATTGGAATGTCCAGTGGTGACTATAGAGTCGATTTTAGTAGGAGGAGACGCTTCTGTTCAAAGCCACTTGCATTGAATTCGGATACAGGTCGTTAAGGAGCAGGTCGTTAACGCCTCGTACACACCGCCTGCATCACTGCGTTGCGTTGTGCCGGAAGATATATTCAATTCCAATGTAACGCTGCCTTTGCCCAACAACGCTGCGTGCCGAAGTAGTTGTGTTGTGTTTCGAGTGATACATGCGTTGGATTTATCGAACGCATGCATCAAATCCACTGCGTAGACCTGGCTGAAAGTATCAAAATATCCAATGTTGTGCTAGTTAGCTACCTCATCCAGGACCTTAGGCTGTATGGAGAGGAGTTTCGCTCGTTTTTTTTAAATAGCATCAATTGTCCCGCTCGCTGCATTCAAGTAGTGACGTAGGCTGCGTTCAAGTAGTGACATTGGTTGCGTTACATTTTACGCAATACAACGCAGTGATGCGAGCGGTGTGTACGTAGCGTGAGGGAAACTTGGTCAATGATGCTTACAGTTAGACTGCAGACAGGGCTTCGAGGCCTAATGTCTGCAGTCTACCTGTAAGCACCGCGTACGTAGCTGGGAGTGGGCCATCACATCAGATCTCATGTGCAACACACACACACACACACACACACACACACACACACACACACACACACACACACACACACACACACACACACACACACACACACACACACACACACACACACACACACACACACAGTACATGTACTGTTTTTTCCCCCTTTTTTGTGAACGGATTGAATACTGTGTGTATGAATGTAAGGTCAATGTGAGGGTTGTTATGTGTGGTTGTTTTAGAAAAAAACAATAAGAATAGGCGCTCAATTCAAGCGAAAATAGAAGAATAGAGATTTGGGGTAATTTTATTAACAGATTTTGCGCTTTTTGCTGGATGGTCTGGTTTTCCCATCTCCCTGAAGTGAGAACAAATTAGACAGACCATGAAGAAAGGTTTGTGTTTACAAATGAGTGAAAATCCTTTATCCAATTATTTGGACCAAATACAGATTTTGTGGCAAAAAAAGGAGGTGAAGGTGGATTAAAGTAATGTACAAGTTTCCTCGATTTTGCCAAAACCAACAAACTTCAAGCTCTGCCCAAACCATGGCACAGTTAACTCCGGTAACCTTTATTTTTCCACCTAGCACATAATTGACAGTGACTCTTAACAGCCAAACATACATGGCATTACCTGGTCACCCCCACCCTTATCTCGGATTCAGCACTTCTACTGTGCTATAGCAGAATTCTGGAGGGGAGACGGGACAGAGCATGGGTTGGAAACCAAAATATGCAAGGGGCGGAGTTACAACTGGTTTCCTGTTCTTTATGGAGACATTCTAGAGGAGAGAAACTCATTTGCACGCGTGGATGAATCTTTCAGTAGGAGATTTTAGTATGTGTATTTCTATAGTGGCCAGTCTACCTTACAGCCTCAACGGCAACATGATTGGTTCAAACAAATGAATAAAGAAAGTGAAACGCCAGGTGTGGTCACCCAGATTTGAGCTTGTCTGCCATCAGACTTTAGATTATTTAACAAAAGTCAAAACTTGGTGAAACCACCCCCAATAATGACCTATCACTACCCTTTCATTTGGAGTCTGGGAGTTGTAGTCAAGTCGGTTGAAACAACCTCAAGGATAAACAAATCAAAATCAAAGTGATCGTCAATGGCTCCAATGTTTGATGAGTAGTGGCTGAGTTGATGATGATGAGTTCCCCCCACGCCCTCCCCCCTCCTCTGTTCCCACCAATGACTGATGTTAGTTTTGAAAGAGAAGGGGGGAGGGAGTGTAAAGCTACATCATGGGGATCAGCTGGTTGTCATTGATGAGGTCAGGGGGTGGGGGGGGGGGCGAGAATGGAGGAGGAGAGGGGCGTTATCTTTTTCCAAGGCAGACTTGGAAAATGATGGGAAGCATTTGTGTGTGTGTTGAGGAGTATGTGCATATCTGTGTGTGTGTGTGTGTGTGTGTGTGTGTGTGTGTGTGTGTGTGTGTGTGTGTGTGTGTGTAGAGGAGCGTTGTGTGTTTGTGTGTGTTGAGCATTTGCATATGTGTGTGTAGAGGGGCATGTGTGTGTGTTAAGGAGCATGTGCATATGTGTGTGTGTGTGTTATGGAGCATGTGCATATGTGTGTGTGTGTGTGTGTGTGTGTTGTGTGTGCTATGGAGCATGTGTATATGTGTGTGAGTGTGTGTGTGTGTGTGTGTGTGTGTGTGTGTGTGTGTGTGTGTGTGTGTGTGTGTGTGTGCTTTAGAGAGACTGTGAAGTGTTCCCAAATGGGCTGATTATGTCCGTTTGAGCTCCTGAGACTGAAGACTGGGCAGGGGGGAGGCAGTGGGAGGGGGGGATGCAGGATGGGGGTGGGTGGGGGAGGCAGGGCAGGGGGACAGTGAGAACAGCAGGCTAATTAATTACACATGGGCACGTGGGAATATTTCTGAATATTCTGCTTAAATGCCAGTCAGTCCCTGCGATGTGACACACTTAGCAGGTGTGTACAGACACACACACACACACACACACACACACACACACACACACACACACACACACCATAATATATATAACATTCATATTTCACTAATACATTTCATATTATCTACATATACCAGAGGATAACATAATGTATAAAAAGTACTGCTTCTAATGAACCTTTTTGCATCTTCACAAGTGTATGTATGTGTGTGTGTGTGTGTGTGTGTGTGTGTGTGTGTGTTTGCGCTGATGCACTAGTCTGTTTGTGTGAGTGCGTGCGTGCGTGCACGTGTGCGTGTGTGTGGGTGCGGGTGTGTGTGGGAGGCACATGGAGCAGGGTGAGGCGGTTATCGTGTTGCACCCATGCAGGCTGTAGTATGATCTGTAGTATATTCACGCTGTATTCATAGCTGCTGTAGATGAGGGACCAGCAGATCAGCATGTCCCCCCCCCCAACCCCCCACCAGACCAGCATGTCCCCCCCCCCCCCCAACCCCCCACCAGACGAGCATGTCCCGTCCCCCAACCCCCCACCAGATCCCAGCCTGGTGAGGGTCTGTACACTATAGTCTGATGTAATTTACATTACATTCCCCCCCCCCCCCCCCCCCCCAACACACACACATACAAACACACACACACACACACACACAATCCCCAAGCCCCTAATGTTCAGCACTGTATGCTAATGTTAATAGCTCCTGCACACACACACACACACACACACACATACACACACATACACACACACCACACTCACACGCCATACGGTTGCTCCAGACCCTGTCTGGGCAGGCTGAGGCATAAACACACACACACACATACAAACACACACACACACATCCTCTCGTGCTTGGCATGCCACAGGGGAGTGGAGGAGGAGATGGGGGACCAAAGAGCTGACGAGTGTGTGTGTGTGTGTGTGTGTGTGTGTGTGTGTGTGTGTGTGTGTGTGTGGGTGGGTGTGTGTGTGTGTGTGTGTGTGTGTGTGTGCCAGCGCGCCGGTGTCCATGCACCCTTACGTGTGTGTGTGTCCGTGTGCGTCTATGTGCATGTGTGCTTGCGTAGGCGTCTTGATCCTCTGGAAGCACGGGATGAGAACGGCTAGTATGCTAGACGAGACACGGCCTGCTTTCACACATGCAGAGTCCTCTCTCTCTCGCTCTCTCTCTCTCTTTCTATCTTTATTTCTATCTTTATTTCATGGACTGGGAGATGTGGAAGACCGCATTATGTTTCACATTATTGATGGCTACCTCCAGATCTGCTGCGGAATTCAAAAGTGTGTTCAAGAATTCAAGTGAAGCTCACAGCATTATGTTAATTTAATACAAATCTGACTCGTGCTGATACTCCTGACACTGTACTGTATGGTACCACTTGATTTTTAAATTTTCATATTGTAAAATGTCATCACTATAATAACTTAAATTCCAAACCTGTGCCCAGGCTAGCAGGACATGTAGTAGGATGTTTGACTCCCAGCTCAATGGCTCTGGGTTGGGTGATCCTAACGTCTCCAATCCCTACCTTTTAGTATTCCATGAGCAAGATGCCCTAACCCGCCTCCCACTCGCTCCTTAATGCCATGACTCTGAATCTGAATCCACTTCAAGTCACTCTGGATGAAAGCACTTTCTCCCAAAATGACTGAACGATGAGCAGTAAATAGTGGATGTTGTGCTGTGTGGATAGGGAGTCCTGAGAAAAAGGATAAACGCAGCACCATAGACTCATCCCACCACCGCCATATTTCTATTTCCCAGCATGCGAGGTCAAAGCGCTGTAGCGCGGCTGCACTGGGTTAACCCCCTGCTGTGCAGCGTTTAGTGGATTTAATCACGCAAACCATCACGCTCCACACCACCATCTCCGCTCTGCCTTCACTTTCTGTGGGAAGGGGTTTTATTCATTACCCGCACTGGATCCACCCAAAACTCTGATCATCTCCTTCCCTCTGTCTTCCTCTTCCTCTCTATCCTCCAGTTGCTCACCCTCTTCTTCCGTGGTCTTTGATATCGTCCAAGAGGATATTTCAGCAGAAAGAAAGCATTATCTTTATGAAGGGACCAAGTACAACGAGAGAGAGCTGGCTCAGATAAACAGTGTGCGTGTGTGATTCAGAAGCCTGTAGACTGTAAGATGTTCAGCGTTATTTATTTGTTCAGCATTCCCTGGTATTTTTCCCATCCTTTTCTTAGTAGCCTCAATCTTTCAAACATTAGTTGTTGTTTTTTTTCAGTAAAGGATCACGCTTCCTTTGAGAATGTCCCTGCTCTCAAGGCCATGTAAACTAATGATATTGGCATTAATATCTCTGTTCCATCGTTATTATCAAATTACACGCTATCCTTTGAGTTAATTCAAAGGGCATTCTTTACCGGCTATACTGCTTAGCGCAATAAACCGAGATTAATGAGAGTGGCTGCGAAAAAAGCTAATCCTTTCAACAACTTTGGTTAGTTTTTTTTCTTTCTGGCTTGAATTGAAAGGTTTGGGGGGTTAGCGATTGTCTTGTGAATTCAAACCTTTAAAAATCATAGGAAAGGCCCTCAGATTGCATTGTTAGTGGTTACTGGCGAGATACCAACTTGGTGTTGAACCAGTACTGACTGTATTTCCTAACACGGTGAGTCATTGTTAAGATCTGGGTCTAAAATATGGTGGAGAAGCACAGTGTAGAACAAGATTAAGTTAGCTAGACAACCAGCAACCATCTAATACATGAAATTATGCATATTTAAACTTCCAAAGACTTGCTCCAAGAGTGAGGAACATTTTTCAATTCTGTAAAAAAAACGGTTGAAAACTGTTGATTCTAATTCATTTTTAGCTGATGATTGTTGAGAACATTTATTCAAATGCCCCCAGCATTATATGAAAAAAAGTCAATGACAGCTAATTTTTCAAATGCTACACATCCCACACACATTTCTGGTTTTCCTGTAAAACCTGGTACAAGGAGGAGTCGCTAATCTTGTGAAGGGGTTGCGGGCGGTATTTAGTTCGAGTCACAGAAAGATAACCCCAGGCAGATCTGCAGGACAGGGGCCCCCTGTGCCAGGACAGACCCTTGATCAGTGGCACCGTATGGTCCTCAAATGTCTGCCCAGACCACGACCGAATTAGCTGGCTGGTTACATGATGGCGACTTCTACTAGCAGGGATAGAATAGCGGTTAGGGTGTTGGACTCCCAGCAAAAAGGCACAGGATTCCTTCTCCGGTGTTAGCAGCCTTCCCGTAGGCATCCTTTTGCATGGATGCTAAATAACTTATAAATAGTGAAAGTAAATGGAAGAAGAATAAATTCTTATTTAGAAGAAAGATTATCACAGTGTTGCAACACGTTTGTTGGTTGAATCGTGAAAGAGAAGGGTGTTGTTTTCATGAATCCTAAAAGCCATAGCCCAACACCTTCGTATAACTTGGTAAAAAATATAGAAATCGAACAAATCAAAATCAACATTGATAAAGAAAATGTTATTTCTTGACGTACATTCTTCCATGTACGTCCTCTAAAATACCTTGTTTTTGCCACTGACAGGTTCAGAGTTTTATTATAAGTGTCTGACAACATTATGGAATGGATCCTTACAGAGATACACTACTTTTCTTACCTTTCGCTTTATCTAGTCTGTTATTGTGTCTAACCAAGTCCCTTTCAATGAGAAGTCTTACTCTGAAATCTCGTTGTTGCAGGAAATGTCCCTATTGTCCCTATTACAGTCTCAACTCTCCTTCACCCAAATCGTTTAGCCTGTACAAGACTGTAAATGACAGAAATAATAATATTATAATAATGATAGTGGATATTTTATTGATATGGACTTCTAACCTATAAATGTAACCTTTGACCTGACAGATGATTAAGTTAGTCTGAATCAGAATCAGAATCAGAAAAGCTTTATTGCCAAGTACGCTTTATAAACATACAAGGAATTTGTCTTGGTGATGTAGTTATGATGTAGTCTGATGAGTTATTTTCAAAATGAGGGGTTTTGAGTAAGTGAATCAAATATGATTAAAAAGAAATTGCAAACCTAATGGTTGTTATACGCCATAATGTCTGTTAGAATTCGTTTTCAGGCAAATGCAAATATACTCTAAAGTAACTAGAAATGAGCATGAAAAGCGAATACCCTTTCAAAACGTTCTCCTGGGAGACCATGCTGCCAGACATCCATAGTTGTGGGAGGTTTTCTCCATCCACGCAAGATTGTGTGTGTGTGTGTGTGTGTGTGTGTGTGTGTGTTTGTGTGTGTGTGCATGAGTGTGTGTGTCTGTGTGTGTGTGTGTGTGTGTGTGTGTGTTTATGTGTGTGTATGCGTGCGCATGCATGTGTTGAACTAATGGGTTAGTAGATGCTAGTAATGGTTTGGCTAAGAGCAGCAATCACCCAGCAGCTAATCATCAACCATCATGTAATCATGTTGACTCGCCGTCTGTATAAAAGGAAAGGCTGTTTCCTCCAATTGCGCCTAAAGACATGCAGTGTGCATGCTACACTGTATTCAACACGTCACATTTCTTTCATGGGGTGGCAAATACGTCTCTGTATTCTTTCCCATGGTCACCAAGTTTTAAGGTAGAACCTGAACAACAAAACACTTATGAAGACAAATTATCGGGCAGCAAGCCCTTTCAGGAAGCCAGGATTAGTTTATAAAGACGTGTGTTGCTAATTGAGTAGCTAACAGTTTAGCTTCTCTAAAACCAGGGGGGGTGGTGTGGAGCAGCATCTCTGGTGTATGGAACACAAGCCAGCCTAGACCTCTTGGAGTGTTGAAGCCTATGCTATGCCCTGTTTTGGACCTGATTGGCTATTTACTATAGCCAATCAGACAGATGTTCAGACCACTACCTTTGGCCAGTCCAGATGTTTGAACTAGTACCTGGATGTTCCTTACAGTCTGGACATTTCTCCCTCTGGTTCCTTTTGGAAATGTCCAGTTACCTCTGAGTTTTACATATATGACATACATATATACATTTACATACATATGTATTCAATCGGGCTTTATATACCTGTAGAAATCACAGTTGCTGTCTTCTCAAACTTACGTCCAACATAAAAAAAAAAGAAATGGTAGATTATATCTACCAAACACCTGACACCTGAACTTGAGAACTTGTTTGTGTCTTCCACGCGGAGCATTTCAACATGAATGACAAGGACTTTTGATTCTGGTCTTTCTTTACTTTATAAAAGTATCTTTCAGGTTGTTGGTTTAAAAGTACAGCGTCTTAAAAAACTATACAATCGGAACATTTACAATGTTTTATGATGCATACTGAGGAAAGGCTAACCAGACGAAACTTCCTTGCCAAATTTGAAAATAAAAAGAAAGTAAACAAGTTTGACTATCTTTGTCTACACCAAAGGGTTTCTTTTTAGTTTTTGTATGATCTATTATTATTTAATTAATTACTATAAATGTAATTTTAGTCAATGTGCATGATAATTCTGAATATAGTAGCCTAGGTGATAAATTGCATTGTTGCAACGGTGACTGATATGATAATTAGTTAATGTGCAGTGTTTACCTGATTAAATAGACATTCTGAAAATCAATCAATAAACTGAGTTGAAATACGAACACGGGTTACTGACACCTTTTCCTCTCCTTGGCACAACTTCTGGTCTCCTCTCCTGGTGTTTGACCCACAATGCACTGGGAAACTCCCCTCAAAGACACCACAGGGTTTCGACCAAAGAACCAGACCAGAACACAGCATGGAAAAATAAGATGTGGGGGGAAGAAAGAAGAAAACTGTAGCCGGCGAGACCCAAAGTGAGCCACATGAAAGAGAGAGAGAGAGAGAGAGAGAGAGAGAGAGAGAGAGAGAGAGAGAGAGAGAGAGAGAGAGAGAGAGAGAGAGAGAGAGAGAGAGAGAGAGAGAGAGAGAGAGAGAGAGAGAGAGAGAGAGAGAGAGAGAGAGAGAGAGAGAGAGAGAGAGAGAGAGAGAGAGAGAGATGATGAAGAGATGAAGAGGGAGATAATAAAGTGCTAGCTAACAGAAGCACCTCATTAACAGAGGTGTTAGCTAACAAAAGCATTAGCTTACAGAAGCGCTAGCTGAAAGAAGTGCTAGCTAACAGAAGTGCCGTCTGAAGTGCCCTCAGTAGGAGGTTCCTTAACGCTGTTCAATGATGTGACGAGGAGGGAGATGACAACAACAGCACAATGTCTGTAACATTCAGTAAAATGTTTACTTATTTACGAGCCTACTCATTCAACATGCAGTGTGCATCTGTACCATTGGATCCTTTTTTTTTGTAGTACACATTTTTTGAGATTTTCTTTTTTGAGGGTTCAGACATTTAGGCTTATCAAGAATTTATACCTACCAAAGCTATAGATAAAAGATTGCATGTGTTTGTGTTTGTGTATGTCTGTGTGTGTGTGTGTGTGTGTCTTACCACAAACCAAGCAGGCTTTGAAGGAAGCTTTCCCATGTGGGTCGACTGCACTGCTTATCAGTGAATGAAATCGGTCTCTTTCTTCTCTCTCCTTTCTTTTTCTCCCTCTCTCTCACTTTCTCCCTCATGTGTTCTGCTCCCATTCTTAATCCTGCTCCTCACTACAGGTCCGGACCTAACACACACACACACACACACACACACACACACACACACACACACACACACACACACACACACACACACACACACACATAAATACATATATATACACACTCACACATTCAGACATATGTAGACACACATGAACAAAATGATACAAACACACATACACATTCACACACCAATATATATACACACAAATATATAGACACATACACACAACATAACACACACACACATTAGCACACAGATGTAAGCACACATGCATGCCCACATCCCAACTTTGCCGACACGTTCCAACACCAAGTTGGGATGTGTGCATGTGTGTGTGCTTACATCTGTGTGCTAACACAAATACATATGCATGCAGGCAAATACAACATACACAGACAGCACAGACACCCTTTTTAGATGTTTAAGACAACACAGACACCCTTTTTAAAAACACAATTTCTGCCTATTATTCTAAACAGGTTATTTTTCATTGGTTATTTCTGTGTTTCTGCAACCTCTGCAGTGAAACCAATGTAATTACGTAATTCAGGATCAGTTCATGAATGTTATCACCGCAACGTAACCATAAGCCCCTCTCCCCCTAACCCCCTCCTGTCCCATGTTGATCGGCTTCTGCCATAGTTGAGTCCACATAAAATCATCGCTTTGAGTCTTTATCAATAAATGTTTTTATGAAATGATTATTTTATAATGTAATCTTTCTGTGTTGATTCTGTAGAGTACATGGAATTGTATTTTCTTGTCTGAAAGGTGCTCTAAAAATGAAATTTGATTTGAACTTGCGACATGATAGAGCCTCTGTATTATCCACAGGTTTGATTCATCCAATTCATACGGCTTGGATTTCTAAAGAGGACTACGGTTTTCAATGATGAATGATTTGTGGGTTGTCTTCATATCAATATCAATATCAATAGCCTTGCGTCATATTTGCATGATGTCTTTACTCAACTTGATGCTAATTCCCACAAGAGTTGCCGTGGTTTGTTGTTCCGAGCAAATGTGTAAACTGACAGTAATGCACAAACAAGAGGTCTGGACTGACTACAGGCGGAGCGGCAGAGGTAGATAAACAAAAGCCTTTACGGCCGGTCAGTTTCTAGACATGAATGTTTCAGGAGCACAGTCAACAGCAAAAAGAGGAACGTATTGTCGTTGTCAGGGAGTTGCAACACATGGACGATTCGGGAGGTTTCGCCGTTTCTTTTTTTTTTTCTGTTGTAATGAATCAGTGTATTTGTACCTATTTGTTATGTGCTCACATGAGAGTTCAGGCAGAGGACAAAGTGCTCAGAGCAACCACATTGTTTTGTGTTGTGGGTGAAATAAATATTTTTATGATTGCTCCATCCCATATTAACCCTTCATCCTCTCTATATTCCATATATATATATATATATATATATTCGTCTTCTATACCTCTCTCTTCTGTTACCCTTTCTCTCTCTTTAGCTACCAATTTCTCTCTCTCTCTCTCTCCACCACTTCTTCCAATCTCTCTCCCTCTCCTTTACTTTCTCTCTCTGTCTCTCTCTCTCTCTACCAGTCTGGTCTTCACTGACCCACATGTTGTTTTCCACTCCCTCTTGGCCTATGACCTCTGACCTTCTTGATGTGAACTCCATCACCACCACCACCATATGAAAGGCACCCTGTGGTGACAAGACGCTAGTGGGGGGGAGGGTCTGGCAAGTCACATCAATTAGGCCGCTCGGCTGGCTGATAGGCTCTGCTTTAACACGAGCTGAGAGGAAGGGCGAGTGACATAGAGAAGGGCATGAATGATGAGAGAGAGAGAGAGACAGCGGTAGTAACAGACAGAGAAAGATACACATAGAGAGATGGAGATGGAGTGAGAGATAGACCGAATGAGAGAGAGAGACAGAGGGAGGGAGAGCGAGAGAGAGAGACGGCTACTTATTATCCCGGGAGAGAGGGAGGGAGGGGGGGGGAGGGAGGGAGGGAGGGGGGGGAGAGGGGAAGAGGGGGAGGAAGAGAGAGAGAGAGATGCCTACTTATCATCCCGGTAAAGACGGAGGGAGGGAGAGATGGAGATGGAATGAGAGAGATAGAGAGGGAGAGGGAGAGTGGGAGGGAGAGAGAGAGAAAGAAGACTACTTATCATCCCAGGTGTGTTGTCATCAACCAATAAGCTCCTGGCTCCATCTCTCCTTGTGTTCCTATGGCCTCACCTGACAGCCCCTGAGATTATCTATTTGACGTATGGCGTCCACTCATAACTCTTATGAAAGATGTTTATATTTATATATATTTCCCTCGCTCAGCATGGTGTGGGTTTTTCTTCCTTTTACCCCAGTATCATTCTAGCTGTTCTCTGGCTTTCTCTCCTCCTTTCACCTCATGTTCTTGTTCGTGGTCTTTTGTTCTGTTATCACCTCCTCTTCTTTCTCTCTCCACATCTCACATGACCACAAAGCTTGGTCCCAGATTTGAGTATTCACGTCTTTTTGTTATCGTTCATGAAGACCATGATGTTAATCATCTCGCAGAAGACCTGCAGAGATCTGACGTCACTGCGCCCTGTAGCCTTCCAGTTGGAGCTTTATTATCCAAAACTTTTTTTTTTGGAGTGGTTGGAAGTATCAGTTGTTTTGGATTCACAGTTTGTTCGAGGCTAGGCCAAATTAGGCTACAGAACACTTGATTTCCAATTGTTGTTCTATGACGATTCCACTCATGGGCCCTTCCTAAATATCCAGATGCTCTCTTTGACCGCCATTGTGCATTCCTCATCTCCATGAGGGTATATAGTGAACAAGCAATAGGAAGCAGGTGAAGTTTTAGAATGCTGCCTTAGACGGATCATTTTCCTAAGCTGCTGGAAGCTCTTTGGGGTCATTGAGAATCAAACTAGGGGTGAGAGAGAGTGAAATGGTGGTGAGAGAGAGTGAACCGGGGTCGAGAGAGATTAGACCAGGGGTGAGAGAGAGTGAAGTGGGGTTGAGAAAGAGTGAACCAGGGGCAAGGGAGAGTGGACCAGGGGTGACAGAGAGGAGACCAGGGATGAGTTTGAGTGAAGTGTGGCTTAGAGAGAGTGAATCAGGGGTGAGAGGGGAGACCAGGTGTGAGAGAGTCAGAGAGTAGACTACAACAGGGAGAATTGTTTAGAGGGAACTGTACCTTGAAGTGAGACAGCCTTACTCCATGTCTGACTGATTAATGTTGAATATAAGAAAACATTTTACTCTTGTGTCTATCTCCCGCCTGTTTGTTTGTATAGTTATCTGCTGGTTGGCTTGATAGCAAATCTTTGGTTGCCAGAGGCAGATATCCCGGCAGAAACAACAAATGTCAATCTTCTTGCCCTGTATCAGACAGCTGTACAAACAAGCAGACAGAAATACGTAACACTGGCATCCCTTTTTGTTTGTGTGCATGCACGTAAAACACACACACACACACACACACACACACACACACACACACACACACACGCACGCACACTTTATTTCAATCTTTATTCATTTTCCACAATCATTCTTCCTCTCCAACACACACACACACACACACACACACACACACACACAAACACACACACACACACACACACACACACACACACACACACACACATCTGTTATATGGGTCAATCAAGCATTTGTCAACAGAATGTAAGGAATTCATGGGAATGTTATTATATAAACATGAATTAAATGTTTAATGTTGTGTGACATGTCTTTCAATAGCTCAACCACAATTCATGTATGTGTGTGTGTGTATGTTTGTGTGTGTGTGTATGTTTGTGTGTGTGTGTGTGTGTGTGTGTGTGTGTGTGTGTGTGTGTGTGTGTGTGTGTGTGTGTGTGTGTGTTTGGTGAGGGATTAATAGCAAATTAAAGTTACCTAACATTTTCTTTGGCTTCACTGTCAAATGTTTTTCTTTTAAATGACTTCTCTCTTTACCTCTGCCTCTTTCTCTCTACCACTCCATCTCTCTCTCTCTCTCTCTCTCTCACTCTCTCTCTCTCTCTCTCTCTCGCCTTCTCTCTCTCCCTTTCCCTCCCACTCTCCCTCTCTCTCCCCTCTCTCTCCCTACCACACTCTCTCCCCCTCTCTTCCCCATTCTCTCTCCCTAATTCTCCCCCCCCCTCCCTACCACTCTCTCTCCCTCTCTCCCTCTCTCCCTCTGTCTCCGATCCCTCTATCTCCCCTAGTCCCAGTCCCTCTCCCTCTCCCCCACTCTCTCTCTCCCCCTAACTCTCTCCCGTACTCTCTCCCTCTCTTTCTACCTTCTGTCTTCCTCTCTCTCCCTCCCTACCACTCTCTCTGTGCTCTGTGTTAAGGTGGTGTGGTGTAGTAACAGCCGCCTGAGTGACCTCTGTACACTGTACGCTCTATAAATCTCAGAGACTCACAATCCTCTTTCCTCCTCAAAGAGGCAGGACCGTGTGTGTAAGTGCTGAACCTCAGGACTGTGATGTGGTGGTGGTTGAAAAGCTCCGGGGAAGCATGTACACCAGTGAGCAAGGCATGTTGTAGATCTGTTTAGAAAGGGGGAGAGGAAGGTAAGAAGGAAGAAACAGAGGAGGTAGGGAGCCAGGGAGGAAGCTAGGAAGGAAAGAAGAAGCCCACTAAAGCCTTACTTCTTTCTTATCAGTCCAATTGTGATAATTCCTGCATGTGACCACGTATCACCTCAGTTTGTGTGTGTGGATGTGTGTGTGTGGTATTTGGTCCGGGGTCATTGTTAAGAACTTATTGATGAGGGTGTGAAGACCACTGGAAGAAGATAAAAACACTCAACATATGTGGATTCAACACTAGGGTTGTATGTGCAATAAATCCTAAAAAGCTTTCATTGGCTCACAGAAGACTCAGAAACAATGGGAAAACTTGAGGAAATACAGGTTCAAAAGCTGTTTAACATTTTGTGTTAACAGACAAATGCAAATGGAACAAAATTCATTCTTTTTTTAATGCCAAATGCTATATAATATATAATATTCATAGTACATTTGTTCATGTGTTTTTATTCCTTCCCAAGCCCAGATTGGCTTATGTGCAAGTGTGTATGTGTGCGTGTGTGTGTGTGTGTGTGTGTGTGTACTGCAAATATTGCCAAATCTGTTCACAAACAGACCAATAATAACAAGGAACAATACTTAAGAACCACAATAGATGGGTATGTGTGTGTGTGTGTGTGTGTGTGTGTGTGTGTGTGTGTGTGTGTGTGTGTGTGTGTGTGCGCGCGCGTGTGAGTGTGTGTGTGTTATGTGTGTGTGCGTGTGTGTGTGTGCATGCGCGTGAGTGGGTGTGCGGGCGCGTGTGTGTGTGTGCGCGCGTGAGTGTGCACGTGGGTCCCTTGCAGTACCTCTCAAGATGCACTTTGTCCTTTTTTGAAGAGCCCTTTTATTTTTTCACGGTAGGGAATCCAATTCCATCCGCACCGGGCACGTGCAGATTGTCTGGCTTCATGCACAGACTGGTTGGAGGGAGGTTGGAGGGAGGGGTGGGTTATGGGGGTGCTGGTGGGAGTGAGGGGGTGAGGGGTGGGTGGGTTGTAAATCAGCATAGCGGAGATGTCTGTGGGGCGAGTTGGGGGGTGAAGATATAGGCAGGCAGGTTATTGGAGAGTGTCTATCGCACTCTCACAGGAGGAAGGAGGGGGAGATAGATGGAGAGAGTGAGAGAGGGATGGGGGAGGATCGATCAGACTGTGGGGAAAGGGGGGGGGGAGGGTTTTGGGGGATGGAGAGGATTTCTGGGCATCTAACCTAGGCACATGCATCAACATCGGCCAAAATATCTGTACACACCAATAACTCTCACTCTCACACTCTCACACACTGACACATATGCGCGCCCACACACACACACACACACACACACGCACTTACGCATGCATACACAGACACACACACAAACACACTCTCACACACTGACACATACACAAACACACACACACTGACACACAAACACACAAACACACACACACACACACACACACACACACACACACTCATACACGCCCACTGGCCATGTCTGTCCCAGATCAAGCATTACAGACGTCTGCCGTTGGCATGCCAACTGGCGAAGTGGTTGCCACGGCGGCCAGCAGATGAGTGCAGTACTTGTTCAGGGCATTACTTCAGAGCTCAATATAGAGACAGTTTAACATGGTGTGCACCAGCACCCAAACACTGGCTTTAGAAGAGGATTTCATCATTAGTTCAGAGCGTGATATGGAGACAGTGTAACATGGTGCACACCAGCACCCAAACACTGGCTTTAGAAGAGGATTTCATCATTAGTTCAGAGCTTGATATGGAGACAGTTTAACATGGTGAGCACCATCACCCAAACACCGGCTTTCATCATCAGTTTCTCTCAACTGAGGAATCCCATTGAGAGTTCTGTATTATTAACGTTCTGTGTCAAGGTTAGGGTCTGGGCTATGTTCCACTACATGAAATGTTTTGTCTCATTTGGTTTGGTTGTGTCTAGTACAGGTTTTGTCTGGTTTGGATGTGTGTGGTTTCGTCTGGTCTGGTTTTGTCTGGTCTGATTTTGTCTGGTTTGGATGTGTGTGGTTTCGTCTGGTCTGATTTTGTCTGGTTTGGATGTGTGTGGTTTCGTCTGGTCTGGTTTTGTCTGGTTTGGATGTATCTTGCATTGGTTTTGTTCCGTCTGATGTGGTTTGGTATGGGGAAAGAATAATTATTTTAGTTACGTGAAAACACAGAAGTGATACTCCAACTGGTTGTTCTTTGGGAAACATTTTTTATTTAATCAAACGAAACCAAAAGATAGCCCATTTATCCACCGTTATTGATAGTGATTTATAGATATTGATACTGATACTGATAGTGATTGATATATAGATATTGATACTGATAGTGATTGATATATATATATTGATAGTGATACTGGTTGATACATAAAGAGACTGATATTGAAAGTGATTGACCGATATTAATACTGATAGTGATTGATATATAGATATTGATACTACTATTGATAATCATTGATAGATAGTGATTGCTAATGTAAATGATTGATAGATATTAGTACTGATAGTGATTGATATATAAATATTGTTTATCAGCCAAGTGCTGGACAAGCAACCCTTCCATCCGGACTCTGACTCATGGCTCATAATATGACTGAAATCTTCCAAACCTTTAGTCCCCACCTGGATACACTGCCACAGTGAACATACTGTATTTATGAAAAATACCTGCTCAAAATATGCAGCAGAGATAGCGTTTCATTATGACAATGACTCAAAAAAACACATTAAAATATTCTCAACATTCCAATACTCCCCAAAGCAGGATTCATTCATCCAAAGCTTATAAAGGGAGACTGGTGACCCTGAGTGGTAACAGGAGGCAGGTATCTGTCATATATCACGCCTCTAACACCATTTTAATCAAACACACTGCCAGAGTCCTGTCGTTAAAGAGAGAGAGAGAGAGAGAGAGAGAGAGAGAGAGAACGAGAGAGAGAGAGAGAGAGAGAGAGAGAGAGAGAGAGAGATGGAGATGGAGAGAGAGAGAGAGAGAGAGAGAGAGAGAGAGAGAGAGAGAGAGAGAGAGAGCGATGGAAGTGGGTAATATTTTTATGGACAGGACAGTGCAGACGTGGAGAGGGTTGAAAGAGAGAAGGAAAGACATGTAGTATTGGTCCGCAGGTGGGAATCGAACCTGCCGTCACTGCTGACGTATCACCTACATGGTAACGCCCCAGCATTATTAACTCATTGCAAACATCTCATTATTTTCCTTATCACAATTATCGATTATTATGTTGTTAGTGAAAATTGCTGTTTGATTTATTCATACAAAATCCATAATTCTACCCATTTCACTAACTAGTATGTATTGTTATGATGGGCATTTTGTCGGTTGGCAGAGAATGCTTGTTACCAAAGAAGGCTGTGTAAAATAAAAAACTACAACTATAACTATAAATACCAACTCACTATACAAAGTATTTTTGGGCGGATTAAGGAAGGATTGAAAGGATATCAGAGCAAAAGAGAGAGAGACAGAGAGCTGGGGAGAAGGAGAGAGAGAGAGAGCTAGAGACAGCAAGCAAGAAAGAGAGGGAGTGTGCCAGAGAATAATCATATTTGGAAATATCAAATTAAACTCCCCTCTTTTTTCAGAAGCCAGGCCTATACGTTTGACTTTATTTTCATTGGGAGGGAAATGAGAATGAATTGAGTTTTTCCACAGAGTATTCCTCCAGAGCCAGGCTAGGTCTGTCTGATCCTGCGGCCCTGCAGACGGCCTGTCTCAGCCTAAACCCACCCCACCAAGCCTCAAATGAGCCACATCATCCAATTAGCCCTGGAGAACTTTCAAAAACACAATTTCATCACCCCCCATAAAGAAAATCACCACCACCAAGATATATCCAACATGGCCCGATTAAATCACTGCTGTTATGCTGAATACTGTAAACTACATTTACATTTAGTCGTTTAGCAGATGCTTTAATCCAAAGTGACGGATAAGTGAGGCTGAGAATATCCAAGACATACAACCAAAATTGGAGTAGCTACAAAAAATAAAAAACGTTGAAATACAAGGTACTTTGTTTTTGTTCTTCTAGAGAAAGTTGAGCATTTAGTTATTTCATCCAAAAGGACATACTATTCATTCAGATATAGATGGTTAATGAGCAGGTAGGGGTTAGGGGGCATCTTGCTCAAGGATGCCTCCAGGTAGACTGCAGACATCACAGGTCAAACCCAGAACCTTTGGCTGTGTGGAGTCTTACCTCCTAACCATGCGACTATCCTTCCACAAACCATAGAAACTAGTCCACCTCAACGGCATTCCTGGTGTATGACATGCTCCTCATGTCTATGCCAACCTAAACTCCTCTAGTCAGTGTTTCTGCTGTGGTCTGTTTCATTCCTGTGGGAACAAGAGAGATCTGGCTCTCATGAGGCAACATATAAACCAAAACGGCTCCCAGCCTTTGAACAGAAGGTACCAGAAGCTTGGCAGGTGTGTTGTTTGGAAAGATGTTATTTGGATGTCACCCGCTGACATAATGACCTGAGCGTGACTCCCGTTTGCTCAAGGGTTGTGAAAATAAACGAATATCGGTTGGTTCAAACGTTGATGAGATAGGTCTTATGAAACAACAGACGGCGTGTTGCTACACATTCTTTTAAATATGGAACACCATATATGTGAACAATAATAAATCATTCCCAAAATCATCACCGTGACGTGGTGAAAGGGACAGGCTGGGTGGTAGTGATGTTGGAGGTGCTGGGGGTAGTGGTGTTGTAGTTGGTGATGGAGCTGACAGTAATTGAGATGGGGGCACATCGGTGGGAAGGAGGTGGCTTGTATGTTCATGAACCAGTGTAGATATGAAAAGAGGTACACCGTCATTCCTTTCATTCACTCCTTAACCCCTCCCCCCTTAATTGCTGTTGCACTTTTTCTTCATGATCGGTCCATTCCATGTACATTCCAGTAGCCTCTGCCCCACTTCCACAACCCCCCACCCCCATCCCTCCTACCCGACACACACACACCTACATACCCTCACACACCCCTGCTCATACCCCTCCACCGCTGCCTGCAGAGGGGAGCGTGAGGTCTGGGTTTGGGGGAAGCAGGCCTGCTGGCGCCCTGAGGCCCAGACTCTCCTTCACCCGCCCTACTAGCAGACATGGAGACCCCTTTGCATTAATAATGTGTGAACCATATCTCCACCACCACCAACTACAGCCCGCCACCTACAGCCCATCACCTGCAGCTCACAACCCACAACCCACAGCCCACCACCCAACACGGCGTAGGCTGGGCAACCTGGATTGGGCGTGGCTCTCGGCTGGAAATGTTTGAACAATATTGCATTTGTTCAAGGGAGACAAATGCACTATGCAGAGTCTGGGGAAATAGTTAAGAAACAACAACGCAAGGGCGCATTGAGTCAGTTTGGGTTGGCTGGCTTTATTAGCATAGTTCCTACATGAATACTCATTAGTTAGCAGTTTAAAATCAGTTATAAATGATAATGAGATAATGGTTTACTAAATAATGTATATTGCGTAAGTTAATGATTTACGAACTATTTACACTATTTGTAAATAGCATTTTAGTTTTATTAGCATTATTAAGCATTATCAACCCTTAATAACACTGCAATTCCTGAATAGTTCAGTTAGTTAGAATGCATTACTCCCCTAAAGTGAGGCCTATTTATGCCTTACCATTTATATATTACATTTAAAGGCTGGAAATGCCACAAGTAGCATTGCAGCAGTACCAAGTAATACCTAGTAACGTAAAGTAGTAGACATAGACAGTTTCCCCTTAATAGAGTAATGCTTTCTAACAACCTGACCTCATTTTGATTTGCAGCATTACTGTGCTTTAAGTGTTTACAAAGCATTATTAACACACTGCAAATATTTAGCAAATTATTATTTTACGCTTTGTAAATTTGCCAACAGAGCTTCATTACTGCACATGCTGTAATACAGACAGAAGAAAAGCACACACACATACACACAAAGCTACAGTGCTACACATGCTGCAGTACCCACAGAAAGAAAACACACAGTTACACACACTCACACACACACAGGGCGAAGGAGGTGGAGGGGGACCTGGTGGAGGATAGGCGGCTGTGGGCAGCGTGTCACACATTAATAATGAGTGAACTATGAGACAACATCCCTCTCCACACATTAATTATTCTCCACAGCAACAAAGGGTAGAGGGCCCCCCGCAGCAGAACCTGGGGTCGGAGTCCAGCGTGTGTTTACTCACATGCAGTGTGTGTGTGTGTGTGTGTGTGTGTGTGTTTTGTGTGTTAATGGATGTGTGTGTGTGTGTGTGTGTGTGTGTGTGTGTGTGTGTACGTGTGTTTCTGAATGTGTGGGTGGGTTTGAGTGTGTGTGCGCGTGTTTGTGTGTGCGCGTGCGCATGCATACAAGCACGTGTTGCATGCATACATGTACATGGACACAAAACACAATCATAAACACACACACACACAAATGCAAGTGAAACACATACAAACACATGCATACACACACACACACACAAATGCGCCCATCAACCATGGAAAACACACACACACACACACATAAACACAAACAAATACACCTCAACAAACACAAACCAACATACACATATACACACACACACATGCACCAACAAGCAAACACAGGCACACACATTGTGTTAGCGTGCAGCATGTGATCTGCTCATCATTGAGGTACTGCTGGGGTTTACCCCTGTGGTGGCGGTGTTGTAGTAGTGAACAAAACAAGCCATAAGTGTGGTGTAGTATTGCAGGCCACGGTCACGTGTCTGTAGGTTACTCAGTGACCCAGCTATCCAGGGACGGCAGGAACACACTCTCTTGTTAGAGTGCGAATAAGTACTTGACGTGTTCAGAGTCTTGCCTGTCGTTAAATGATGAAATAATAAATCAGATATGCGAATTTGCGTGCAAAGGTGTGTGTGTGTGTGTGTGTGTGTGTTGTGGTTGGACATCATTAAGACTTTAAGATGGCTGTGACAGGTGTGTTGAAGGCGATGGGAAATGGCATTCAGAGCGTGGCCGCCGTTTTCTGCAGTATGACGTAGGGTCTGCCCAAAATGTATTCATAAGTACAAGACACAAACATAACAGAAACAAGGAAGGTTTTGATTGGATTGCACTATACGACTCAATGCTCTACCTAGCTGTGTGTTAGCATGTTGTTATATTTATGAGGTTTGAGTTGGATTTCATGATATATTGGTTGAATAATATTAGTTTTTTGGTTGTTCATTGGTTGTTTCAAAGATTCCAGTTGGATGTGCTGTTGATTCAGTGCTAAGTGGCAAAGCAAGTCACTCTAAAATACATGCTAAAGGAATCTGAAATTTCTTGTGTAAAACAATTGTCAGACTCTTTACAACACTTTCAGTAACCTATCTGTAACCATAGCAACAGTTCTAACTGTTAAAGTCCCTGGTCACCCCAATCCCTAATTTGCTTGAATTTAGTTATATTTTAGTGTTGTTGGCATCGAGTTTGCATAGTCAAAGTGAAAACAAATATTTTCCAGTCAATTTGATACACGCATATTTAACAAAAGCCTTTATCCGTAACTGAATGCTATTTAGGCGGGAAATGTTCCGGACCCTGTAGTTGTCAAACAAATTGCTCATACCGTATTACTGCCACACACATAATCATGCAAATGTAGTTTTCAAACAGCATAACAAATGTTTTACAAAACTTTGATGAATGACCAATAAACTCCACATTGAATTAATGTGGAGTTTATTATACACCAACTGGTCACTCACACTTGGATTTGAGTGACCAGGGACTTTAAACTATGACACAAAAAAACAAGCATCAATGTCAACTCCATCTAACTATAGTAGAATAGTCTCTGTTTGTATAACTATCCTTCGATTTTCTCGCCAACCGTTCATCCGATCAACTTCACACTTTGTGAGTGTATTGCTGAGGACCCGATGAGGTGCAGTGCCGAGTGGGAAGTTGTTTCCGAACGGGAGTCAAACCACCATTTCTCCAGATTCTCTCAGCCAGACTAATAGCAGGTTCAGTCGGGTGTAGGAGGAGGGCGGAGGGAAGTGGTGTTTTCTCAGTAATGGAACTAATGTAAGTGGATTAGGAAGTGAGAAGTGGGCATAATAAGCTTAATAAAAGTGGCTTTGTGTGAATGAATCACATGGGCAAAAACGTAATTGGTACTACATGACCATTATGCCAAGACGCCATCGCCATTTAGCTAATTTCCTCGCATTAAGGTCACCGCGGGACGGTAACGGTGTGGGCTTAGCATGCGTTTCCATTAAGACATGATCTGTCTTGTGTTACCTCTCAATTGTAGAAGTCAATTATCCAGCGAGCCATGTGATCTTAGCAGGTCACATGGCTCGCGACACGCTGCTGCTAGCATGGCGGTATGGTAGCTTCCGATGGGCCGTGCGGATACACGCGCTAATCCCCCGAGACACAGGAAAACCTACAGTTATTTTATTTATATCACTGCTCTCCACTTAAATGACAATACACGTTCACCAGCTTTGGCTGTTGCCATGGTTTCCTATCCCTGACCTGAAATGGAGATATGTGGCTTGAGCTGGGAATAATGGTCGATTGTTCTGTTCCGATGAGCAACTGCTAGCATGATTAGCTCCCAATGGCAGCTGGTGACAACTTTAACACTCTGTAGTGACGACAGCTAATGAACATGCGCTATTGCATAGCATTGAGCCTACCTAGGGTAGCATGTGTATTGCATGGTGCTATTGTCTAGTATTGACAGGACTACACATACGGCACTGATAGGTCAGCATGTGTAAAAAGCGGACTATTAACAAAGTTAGTATTTGTTTTGTTGTTTAACCTGTTAAGCACTTTGTGTGCTGTCTTGCATCAAGGTGCCTTATAAATAATAGATAGTGCTTGGTGGAGCTATAGCTTAGCATTAGCATTGACAGAGAGGAGGGGGGGGGGCGTGCTAGGGTATCTCATAGTGCCTGGTGCTTAGCTTAGCATTAGCATTTATAGGGAAGAGGTGGAGGGCGGCCATAGAAAGGGTAGCATGTATAGCCTGTGTAACACGTGCATGATGATGTAAAACAGCCCTAATGACCTAGCTAGGCTGGAATCTGTTGTGTCGCTGCTGCCATTCAAACGCAAGCACTGCACCGCAGCTAGCGACAGCCTGGCGCCTCGAGTAAGGGGCTGTCATCATAACCTGTGCTTATGTGTGTGCGTGTGTGTTCTTGTGTGCATGTGTGTTCTTGTGTGCATGTGTGACTGACTGAATCCCCCTGTCTGTTTAATTATGCAGGCGTTCACTTCCTGTGGTTGTTTGACGTCTTCAAGTGTGTCCGAGGGGGTCTTCAGCCGAAAGACCCCAATGGAGGGAGTGCCCCTGGCGAGATGACCCAAGCCAAAGTGTGACCTACACTTCCTACACAGACATACACACACACAGACACACGTGTAAGAGTTATATTAGTTCAATAATGATTTCTTTCAGAACGCATGTTCTCTCTCCAAACAGACATGAAGAAGATGAAGAACACAGCTGTTGTTGCTGGGAGTGCTGGCGGAGTTGTTGTTAGGAGTGCTGGTGGAGTTGGTGGATGGTGTGTTGGTGGAGTAGGCGGAGGGGTTGGGGTTTGAGGGGGGGGGTCTGGTTGAGGTTGGGGTGTGGTGTGGTGGTAAAGGGTGACTGAATAGGTGGTGGATAGGGGTGATATTAGCGGTGGTGTTTGGGTGTGGTGATGGGGCAGACGTTGGAGGTGGGGCGATGGTGGTGGTAGGATTAGGGGAGCACTCGATTATTGGAGGGATGAAAACATGGCTGAAACAAGGCTACTCTCTCTTCCGGTTGGTCAGTTTTGACGCGTTGCGCTTGTGGTCACTGACTGCAGCAGCATGGGTTGGGTAGACCCGCTCTCTCCTCACCTCTGGGGCTGCTGAGGGTGTCTGCTGGGCTTGCATTCTTATTTTATTTCATTTTGTTTTAATTCACATTGACTGATGAAGGGTTTCGGCAAGGTGTCATAAAGCAGGAGCGACCTTGTCTGTTCTGAAACCATCCGTCTGACAGAACAACTTGTAACTACTTGATTCTGTACCAGCTGTGTTGTTAACATTTCACTTTCACCACAAGGCTACAGAGTGGTTTTCATCTCATAGTAATTTGTTTGTATGAATGTATATGATCTTTACTTAGCTACTTATCTCTACTATGTACTGTATATGATCTCTACTTAGCTTAGCTGAGCTGAATGTGTGTGTGTGTGTGTTTGTGTGTATTCTCATATCCATGTGTATGCAGATGATATTATGTGGTATATTATATGTGAATGTATTCTTGTCGATGTGGATGTGGATTCAAATTATATTTCTTAGAGGATACAGTGTGTGTGTGTGTGTGCGTGCTCCTGTCTGTGTGTTGGCAGCATTCCAGACGGACAGAGGCTATCCGACGCCTCTGCCTCCGCTAACATATCGATTTCTGTGTGTGTGTGTGTGTGTGTATTTGTGCTCGTGTGTGCTTGTGTGTTTGCATGTGTGTCTGCATTTCTGCATGTATACGTCTCTGTCTCTGCCTTCGTGTGTGCCTGTGTGCCTGTGTGTGTGTGTGTGTTGGCATGTGTGTGTGCATTTCTGCATGTATACGTCTCTGTCTCTGTCTTCGTGTGTGCGTGTGTGCCTGTGTGTGTGTGTGTTGGCATGTGTGTGTGCATTTATGCATGTATATGTGTGTGTGGCTCTGTCTTTGTGTGTGTGTGTTTGCATGTGTGTGCATTTCTGCATGTATACGTGTGTCTCTGTCTTTCTGTGTGCATGTGTGCCTATGTGTGTGTGTGTGTGTGTGTGTGTGTGCATGTGTGTGTGTGTGTGTGCATGTGTGTTTGCATGTGTGTGCATTTCTGCATTCATACGTGTGTGTGTGTCTGTCTTTGTGTGTGCGTGTATGCCTGTGTGTATGTGTTTGTGTGTGTGTGTGTGTGTGAGGCATAGGTCAGGCTGCAGATGCAAAACATGTTGGCGCTCCAGAGTTCAGACCTCGACGCTGGCAGGGAGCATCAGAAGGAGCTTCAGCGTGTATTTATTTGGGTGGTGGTTGTTTATGCATTTGCTCATTTAGCCCACTATTAGAGACGCACTGTGAGCGATTGTCTGCCTGTCAACACTGATTAAACACACTCTTCAGCAGACTGCAGCCTTCAGACTGTCTTCTATTGGATACGCACTCAGAGGCTGCAGCTCTGGGAACAACACAGCGTATTGAGAGGAGCAGGAGGAGACATTCACTATTCGCTTTCTGATGTTTTAAATCTGTAAACTCTGAAAAAGTGTTTTGGTTTCACGGCTTTATGTAACATATTTGTGAACAGACAGTTGAATGTCATCCGGGATAAATCTTTGATAAAACACGAAATGTCCTTCTAAAGTTATATAGTGTGTGTTATCTTTTCTTGTTCACATCCGTGTGTTTCTTTCCATTTATTTATGTATATGTGTGTGTGTTTGTGTGTGTGTATGTGCCTTTGTGTATGTGTGCTTTTGTGTGTGTGTGTGTGTGTGTGTGTGTGTGTGTGTGTGTGTGCCTGTATCTGTGTCTGTGTTTGGTTGTGTGTGCCTGTATATGTGGTGTGTGTGTGTGTGTGTGCGTGCGTGTGTGTGTGTTGCTACCCCATGCCCACTGCTGGACCAAGTGTGTCTCTCAGCCCTCATTGGATGAGAGAGGAGAGGAGGAGAAACGAATGTAAATGTGACTCTCTCTGTCCTTCACCGAGCAGCAGCCTTTGATTCATTTTTAATAGGACCCTGCAGCTTTGTTACCATTCATTTTCTTTTTTTTGTTTCTCCTTCATTGAACCTTTATTTTCAAAGTCAATTCACATCCCCACTCTTCCTCCCTGCTTTCAAGAATCTCAACCTTCAGCGCACTCCTTGACTCCCAAAAGCAGTCCTTAAAAGGACCGGCCACGCCCCTATTCCCGGCAGAAGTGAAGAAAAAGTAAATATACTGATATTCTGTGAATTACTATCTAAAGAAAGGGCTATAGGTTTATAACATGTCTGTATATAGTTATTGTAGTTATATATATTTTTAACTAAAAGAAAAGATTTGAGTAGGGGACAGCACATGCTTTCTTATGATTATAGAGATGGTTAGGGGTGGTTAGAGATACTGGAGATGTTAGAGATGGTTAGAGATGGCTAGAGATGGTAAGATATGTTGGAAATAGAGATTGTTAGAGATGTTAGAGTAGTTTGAGAAGGTTAGATAGAGATTGTTAGAGATGCTAATGGATGTTAGATAGATATTGTTAGAGATGTTAGAGTAGTTTGAGAAGGTTAGATAGAGATTGTTAGAGATGCTAATGGATGTTAGATAGAGATTGTTAGAGATGTTGGTGTTATTAGAGATGATTAGATAGAGATGGTTAGAGATGTTAGAGATTGTTAGAGATAGATAGAGCTGGTTAAAGATGGATAGAGATAGATAGAGATTGTCAGAGTTGTTCAGTCTTCATCTCGTGTAAATCTGCCATGTGAGTAATTTGTACCAAATGAGAAAGACATCCCGTAATTCCTCCCACTTGCCTACGTGGGCCGGCATTGCTCATGCTGTTTTGTCCTGCCATGGTTAACTCGCATGCACACACATATGCATGTACACACACACAGACACACAGACACACTCGCACACGCGCACGTGTAGGCACAGTGCAGGCTGTCCACGTGATGCCGCAGCTTGGAGTTCGTCAGTGTCGAGCACCACTTTCACATTCCTGCCTCTACTCCCACCTCCACCTCCTCCCTCACCTCCACCCTTACCCTCACCCTCACCCCCTCCCCTACAACCCCACTGCCATCTCCACCTCCACCTCCATCCACACCCACAGCCCCTTCACCATGCAATCTGCACCAAGAACCACGCTGGAAGCCGGGAGCTATGTGTGTTTTCCAACGTAGATCGTCAGAGCCCACCCCCACCCCCACCCACCCACCTCTCCCACCTCCGACCCCCACCTCTGCCTCCTCCTGCTCCTGTCTAGTCGTGTCTCCGTGGTGATAGCCCAAAGGCTGCCCTCCCTCGTAAAATCCATCAACCCACGCACCCTCCCCCACACCCCTCCATCTGAATATGAATGACCACGTTAACCTTTATGTGTATGAAGGCCCCACCACCCCCTCCTCCAACCTCCACCTGCCACCCGGATCTTTCTTCCTGTGGTTAACATGTCTTCATTTTCATGTTGCTGCGTTCCTGGCTGTGGATCCATCTCTGATATTCTGTTGTATTTCCCTCGAGTTATGCTGCTGGGTTCTCTTTCTTCTTTTGAAATCTTCCATTCTTGGAGATTTAACTTGGCGTACTGCGAAAATAAGAAACTCCTACTCCAGGGAAACCCCATCTTGAACTAAATTAGTGTGTGTGTGTGTGTGTGTCTCTCTCTCTCTCTTTTGTCAATTACCTCCAGTGTCTGCCATCCCAGTTGCACCAATATAATAATAATACTACATTCACGTTACATTAAGGCTTTTATTAGTTATTAGACGCTTTTATGTAAGGCGATTGTTGAGGCTGAGAACAACCATTAGACAGTTTCAGACCCGAAGGAGACGAGGCTTCACACAGATGGAGGTGTCTGAGGTGCAAAACACATTCTGAGACTGGTGTTTTCTGGGGGACAGAAATGTAGCACAGAGTGTTAATCTGTCACCTGTACTCTGATGGGTTAACCTCAACTGGAGACTTTGTTGTGTGGATCCGTGGTTGCTATGGCGTAGTTAGACTGTTGTGTGGGTCTGTGGTTGCTATAGCGTTGGTTGATTTGTGAGTATGTGGTTGCTATGGTGACAAAAGTCCTGAGCAGCGGAGCTTGTGAGTTTACTCAGAATCAGAATCAGAGAATCCTCCACATAATAAGTAGCAACATCAATGCAAGTGTTCAAGTGGTAGTGGTACCAGCCACGGTGGTAGTGCAAAAAAATAAAAATAAAATGCTGTGCAAAATACAGAATATAATGCAGATAATCAAATAATCGGTTGTTGTAGTGTGCGTGGGGTTGGTTTGGGGGTATTGGATTTTTCCAGGAGCCTGACTACTTGGAGGAAAAAACTGTTCGTCATCCTCTGGGTTTTGGCCCCGAGGCTTCGGTACCGTTTCCCCAATGGCAGTAGCTCAAACAGTTTCTGATTGGGGTAGCTGGTGTCCCTAATGATTCTGAGGGCCTTCTTGACACACCGGGCCTTGTAGGTGTCCTGGATGGAGGGAAGCTCACATCCGCTGATCCTTTCAGCTGTCCGCACTACCCTTTGCAACGCTTTGCGGCTTTGAGCAGTGCAGTTCCTGTACCAGGCAGTGATGCATCCCGTCAAGATGCTTTCCGTTGTGCCTCTGAAGAAGGCCCCCAGGATCTTGGGCCCCAAGCTGAACTTTTTCAGCGGCCTAAGGTGAAACAGGCGACGTTGTGCTTTTTTCACCACCTGGTTGGTGTGTTCGTTCCAGGTGAGGTCGTTGGTGATGTGGACCCCCAGGAACTTGATGCTGTTACTCTTTGCATAGCAGACCCATTAATGGTGATGGGGTCATGTACCTGTCTCTTCCTCCTGAAGTCCACCACCAGCTCCTTGGTCTTGTTTGCGTTGAGAGCGAGGTTGTTGTTTTGGCTGTACTGAGCCAGGCGGTCGACTTCATTCCTATCGTCGCTGTCGGTGATCAGGCCGTGTTGGAGCTGTGTGTGGCCATGCAGTCATGGGTGTACAGGGAGTAGAGGAGGGGGCTTAGAACACAGCCCTGGGGGGCTCCTGTGCTGATCATAGAGGCGGAGATCTTAGAACCCATCTTCAACACCTGTTTTCGATCCGACAGGAAGCTAAGGATCCAGTCGCATAGGCCAGGGTCAATGCCTAGGTCCCTGAGCTTGCTGTCAAGTCTGGAGGGGACTATGGTGTTGAATGCTGAACTATAGTCCACGAACAGCATCCTCACATAGGAGTTCCTCTTGTCAAGGTGGATGAGGGCTGAGTGGAGTGCTGTGGCAATGGTGTCGTCTGTTGTCTGTTGTTATTCCTGTAGGCAAATTGGTGAGGGTCCAGGGTGGGTGGCAGCATTTTGCAGATCAGCACCGCGACAAGCTTCTCAAAGCATTTGCTCACTATGGGGGTGAGAGCAACAAGGCGCCAGTCATTTGGACATGTTACATTGCTCTTTTTCGGTACTGGGATGATGACTGATGACTTGAAGCAGGTGGGCACTATGCCCGTGGAGATGGAGGAGTTGAAACTACTCACATCCTGAACTTGTGTCGCTCACTTCCTGCCATCCTCTCATTGGGTCAATATTGTGTGTGTGTGTGTGTGTGTGTGTGTGTGTGTGTGTGTGTGTGCATGTGTGGCTGGGGGAGAGGTGTGAACATGATGATTGGCATGATGTATTATGTTTTGTATAATGTGTCTGTGTGTGTGTGTGTGTGTGTGTGTGTGTGTGTGTGTGTGTGTGTGTGTGTGTGTGTGTGTATTTATGTGGATAATGTCTGGCTTTTTTTTTATTATCAGTGCATATTTATTACGATTGTTCTAACTGAGATAGACATTTTTATTAATTTGAGATCAATTGTGATTGTATCATTAAGATGATATGTCAATTTATAATACTTTAAAACCATTTCAGCAAGGTCTGGTCTGTGTTACCTGTTTTTCTGTCTTTGTTTGCATACACAATTGTAGCGCAAAGTAAAATGTATTTGCACACCAAGTACCATGCGATACGCAGCACAGGATGCACACGCAGGAGGAAAAAATGCCTGGATCCTCGCATTTGGTCAAAAGCACTGACATAGCAAGAATCAAACTATCTGTTTTCCTTCTTTGCCAATTTTAGGTACACCACTTTATTTTCTGATAGACTACCAAGATAATTAGCTTTTGCATTTATAGCCTATGGGTGGAAATACAATTGCATCCTTGTCAATCATTAGGCTATATACACTTCCTGTGTCTCTCTCCCGTCACTTCATGCATGATCGCTGATTATTTTATGAATGGCCAATCCTTCATGACACGGCTGACACACTTTTTATGCATGCTTATCTAAATGCACTTTGCCACGGGGGCTTGCATTTGATAGATTAAAATGATCTGACAGTCACTCAGTCTCTGCACCTATCACTCTAAATCTCTACAGGAGTCATACTTTATTTAGGCACAAACTCTCCTGCTTGTGTTTCTTTTGAACACGTGTGCTCGTAATTTTCTGTGTCTGGCCTGGCTTGTTTTGAACAAAAGGTGGGCGCTCTGTGCGCTGTTGTAACCACCGCTTCTGCGGCAGACACAGAACGGCAGTATTTGATAGGCGAGGCTTAAATTTCATTAATATAATTAATGTGTTTGTAAAACGATTTTAACATAAATGTAGAAAATAACTGTGTTCACTTTCTCATCTGACCACAACATGAAAATGGCTTGAAGAGCAATAAGTGCTAATCTATAACTCCAAGCTATTGGTCGGTCAGCTTTTTAATTGATCCTTCAAATTTAGCCATCGACACGGCTCTGATTAATACATTATCATCGCAGTACGACAGTTTCGTTGAAATCTGACTTGGTGTGCAAAAACCTCCACACAAAAACCTCCACACATGCTTTCATCTGTTCCAGCACTGGCTGCAGAGAAGTTCTTAACATTAGTGGTTGTTTGCCTGCCTGTCCATCTTCTCTGTCATTGTACATTGACTGTGTCCTCAGTGTCGAGATCATCTATATATGTCGTCATTGTTTTGTTAAGCTTCGTGTTTCTCTTTACACGAATGTGGTTTGCAAGTGACTAACGCCTTTGACTGACTCATCTAAGGTGTTGCAAAATAGACAAACTAGACTCTGCAGACAAAGTTCTAGGAAAGGAGCTTTCCCTATGTCATTCTGCAATCACTTTGGTGGTGGTTGTGTTTTCATTTTTATTTTGCTGTTCAGAATTTCCAGAATGCCAAATATGTATTTCTGTAGAGAATATCTCTCTCTCTCTCTCTCTCTCTCTCTCTCTCTCTCTCTCTCTCTCTCTCTCTCTCTCTCTCTCTCTCTCTCTCTCTCTCTCTCTCTCTCTCTCTCTCTCTCTCTCTCTCAAACAAGTTTGTTTTTGCTGGTTGTTGTTGACATTGTACATAAACATTGGCTAAAAGCATCTTGGATCATTCCACGATGAACGCTCCACGCTCAAAAAGAACATTTCCTGAAACTGATTATTAGCTATGCATCATCATGTTTGTTGTTGTTGTTGTCAGGAGTGATGGGGGGTGGGCGGGGACAATCAGCAGCCAATCACATCGGCCATCGACGCTCCGACCGTGACACACTTATCCCCCCCCCCCCCCCTCGTTTACACATCCATCCGTAGAACCACCACCCCAACCCCAACCCCACCCCCCACCCAGCCACACGTTCAAATGTTACGCAGACATCCAGCTGCAGACGGAGGGAGGGTGCTGGGGGTGGTTGGGAATGCAAAGCGACTCCCCCCTCCCCCATCCAGCAATGTTACATGTCGCACATGTCGATGTGACATCCAACCGGATGTCACATTGACAGGTGGACCAGGTGGACCAGTGCAGACAGTGATGGATTGTGTCAAGCCCAGATGGTAAAATGTTGCAGTGACCCATGAATATTGAACCTGCCTGCAGGGGTCTGACCGACTCACTGGCTGGTGCCCTCGCTCTGTGTGTGTGTGTGTGTGTGTGTGTGTGTGTGGCTGTTTGTGTGTGTGTGGGTGTGTGTGAGTGTGTGTGTGTGTGTGTGTGTGTGTGTGTGTGTGTGTGTGTCCGTCTGCGTGTTATTTATGTGTTGACTTGAACATGGTATATATAGCATGCATAATGTGTCTATGTATGTTTGTGCCAGCATGTGAGTGTCTCACTGTGTAAATGTGCTAGTGCGTGTGTGTGTGTGTGTGTGTGTGTGTGTGTGTGTGTGTGTGTGTGTGTGTGTGTGTGTGTGTGTGTGTGTGTGTGTGTGTGTGTGTGTGTGTGTGTGTGTGTGTGTGTGAGCGCACCTGTGCGTGTGTATGTGAGCTGTCCAATGAGATTGACAGTGGTTCTGACATCCCATACTTTTGTGAAGAGTCAGGTGAACCAGAATATGAATTTCGATCACCAACCTTAATACATTTGCATTCAATAGTGGCACTCACACTGCTGGGGAGACATCCAGACAATATATTATAATGTTATTTTCTGGACTTTTTAAACACAAAATGCTGGAATGATCCCAGAAACAGCATATCAATAACCAATATACCATAAACAACTTCCCAATTGAATATCAATGAACATGCATTAAAATCCTAATGAATGGGCCATGTACTGGTTTATTTAGAGCATGCCAGTATAACAGCAATATTTTGGTGGTTTAGTAACACAATAATGCTGCAACTATCAAGCCCCCAAAGTATTTTTCTGAAGCAAATTAATTAGACAGCGAATGGGGTAACTCTGTGCTGTTAATTTAAAAACAGAGAGAGAGGGGGGGGGGGGGGAGACAAAGATGGAAAGAGAGAGAGCTAGAAACACAAAAAAAACCTGCTAGAGAGAGAGAATACTAGTAGGGGAGGGCAACAGAAAGAGAGAGAGAGAGAGAGAGAGAGAGTGTGCCAGAAAGAGAGAGAGTGCTAGAGACATAGAGAGGGAGAGACTAATGAGGTAACCGCAGGGCCTCCACCCGGTCGCTGATAGTAACTAGGTCACTCTATCGCTGTGGTGGTGGTGCTAGTTCGGGGGGGGTGGGTAGTGGTCTGGTGGTGGGGTGAGTGGGTTGGTTGAGGGTGGCAGGGCTGGCGGGTACCGTCTGACTGTACACTACTATACTACAGTCTGAACCCATACTGTGGACCACTACTACTATACTACTGTCAGAACCCATACTGTGGACCACTACTACTACACTACAGTCAGAACCCATACAGTGGACCACTACTACTACACTACAGTCAGAACCCATACTGTGGACCACTACTACTATACTACAGTCAGAACCCATTCTGTGGACCACTACTACTACACTACAGTCAGAACCCATACTGTGGACCACTACTACTACACTACAGTCAGAACCCATACTGTGGACCACTACTACTGCACTACAGAGGGAGAGAGCGTGATGAAGGGATAGGAAAGAGACCTTAACCTGGGAGACAGCACCAACACAACCACCATTAAACCCAAGACCCTAACACCGCACACCATAGAATCAGCCAGCCAGGTTCTATCTCCAGGGACACCAAATAAAGGGTGACTCGCTGAACCGATGCTCCACCAGCGACGGTGGCTGTTCAGTGTGTGAAGACCATTCTCACAATGGTTGCATCCGTGGTTTAATGCGCATAATGCAGCGGTGGTATCCCTTTTGCGCGACAGCACAGACATGACTAAGATGAAAAAGTATAAATATCTGTATAAAGTATGGATTTGTAAAAATACACCTTAGAAGCAACAAAATCCAAAACAGAACATGTGTTAAAACAACAAATGTATAAATATGAATATGAACTCTCTTTGGGTAGTGATGGCGTCTCTTAGTTTGTCAGACAAACGGAGATCAGAGGCTGCGTGTGAAGGCACTAATGTGTTTCTATTGGTCCATGCTGTAGCAGCAGTCCCTGTCTTGCATTCTATTTTGTGCAAAGCAACTTACAGTGAATTCAGATGTCATTTATGAGCAGGTCCATATGTCCATAGCCTACTAGGATGTGGACGTAAGGGTTCTATCTCAGTACTTTTCCACTGGGAGTCACACCCCCTAGCCACTTCACTGTGGACAAAAGGGTTCACACTCTGTACTTTTCCACTTGGAGTCAAACACCCGAACCACTTCACTGACCTACCCCTCCCTACAGTCTCTGAGTCTTTCTTCATCATAATTACCGGAAACTCTGACTCACGATTGCTCCGATATTGATATATTGATATATTGAAGGGATCCATGCTTGTACCTCAGAGAATATAAATGTAATCACGAGTGAAACAGGTGGTTTCACGATCCCAGGTTTATTTACTTGTGTTTTATATTAAAGCCGAATAAAGGAAGAAGAGGATGAGGAAGATGACAGAGGTTTCAGGTTCAGCTGTCAGAGGAGGCACGAGGCAGAGGGTCTTCACCAGGATGCTTTGAGATTACAGTAATCACACCCTTACAGTATTGTCTGTGTGTGTGTGCGTGTGTGTGTATGTGTGTTACCCAGTAATGAATGTTTACTTGAACTGCTCAAGTGGAGTGGGCATCGATGGCAGATCAAGCACCAGTGTTATCACCAGTGTTCTCTCCCTGTCTCTCTCTCTTTCCCCCTTCTTTCCCTTTCCCTCTTCTCCTCCCTTCCTCTCTTTCGTTCTTTCCCTATCTCCCTGCCTCCATCTCTTGCTCTCTTCATCCCTCTCGCTTTCCTCTTTCTGTGTCTTTTTGTTTCTCTCCCTCTTTCCCTCTGTCTGTCTTTCTGTTTCTCCCCCCAGTCTCTTTCTCTCTCGCGCTCTCTCCCCATCCCTCTTCCTATCCTCCATCTGTCTATCTTTCTGTTTCTCCCCAGTCTCTTTCTCCTTCACGCTCTCTCTACCCATCCCTCTCTCTATCCTCTTTGTCTCTTTCAATGTTTCTCTCTCTTGCTCTCTCTGGCTGCGCCATTCTGCACCATCTCTGGTTGGTTCTTTAAAGCCTGAACTACAATCCTTATGAGAGGATGAAATGTAACTTCATCAGTTACTTTTGCACCTCTCTCAAGCACCCCACATTTAAACATCTTTATTTGTATTAAGCCATATCAAATAAAAACATTGTCAAGCTGCAACGATATGCATTCAATCTTAAATCATGAGAATACAAGAGACAGGGGCTCAGTGATCTGGACAAACCACTTTATTTCTGATATGGGAACTATACACTGTACATTCAGTCACTGTAGTATATAAGCATAACTATTTTCAAACATAATCTCATAAAGACCTTTACTTTACATTATAGTCCGGTGTGAGGTGGGGGAGTTGGGGTGGGGGAATTAAAAAAAAAGAGCTGTGAAAGGATGGGGGGGGGGGGGGGGGGGGGGGAGGAAAGGAGATCGATAAATAAGCCAAGCCTTTTTCTTCTTCTCATACTGTATATGTGGCATTAATAAATGGAGAGCTTACATTTACCTCTTAGATAAAAAATATTTCTAGAATGATGAGTGTATATAGCGTTAGCAGCAGCAGTAGGGCTAGTGGGATACAGGGGGTCGGGGGTGTTTTGGGGGGTCTTGCACGGGTGGCGTATTCTTGACCTTTAACCTGTCATGCTTCCTTAGCACAGGTCAGCTTTTGAATACTGATGAAGATAATGTTAAAAATATATTTTTATATATATATATGAACTGGTGGGGGGAAAAAAGCCATTCGATACAAAGACAATACGGTAAAAAAAAAAAAAAAAAATGGTGAAAACAACGTGTATGTCAGGGGTATTCCTGTTTGCACTGCGATCATTTTAGTTTTTCCCGAAACACCATTCTCGGTTAAAAAGTGTAAATTACAAAACAAAACAAACGAAACAAGACAGCTATTCTAAGAAACAAATTCTTCTTTTTAAAAAGAAAACACCATGTACATATATTATACAATATTGTCAAATGAAAAGAAATATTTACATTTGTAAATTGTTATTCAAATGTGGCTAGTATTTTGTCTACTTTGTCTTTATATGGACTATTATTGCTGCTTTATTTTCCATTTTTTAGCAAAATCATTTTTGATTAGAAAATAACGTTGTTAAACTTACAATTGTCGCCTTTACAGGGGAGTGCCAAAAGCCAAATTTTTTATTTTATTTTCTTGGCCTCTCTTTTGTAGAAAACCATGCGCAAGGTAAACTACAGTAAGGATATGAAGTCCTCTGAGTGTAAAAACAACTAGAAAATGTACCAATTTCAGGTCTGTTTTAAACCGCAGACTCTTCAACGCTGGACTTTGTCGTGTTGGTTAGGAAATAAGCTATAAATGTAAGCCCCTCTTTGTTATCAGCCCGCTCACCTCGAGGCAGGACGACCAGATTGTGAATAAAAGGGTAGGCCTGTATATACAACCAAGAGAAACAATTGACCATCTTCTGCAACGGTACAAGTGGCTTTTTTTTTTGTTTGTTTACTTTGTATGTATAGAAAACGTCTTGCATGCATAATCATTGATTTGTAAAGGAAGAAAAAAACACTCATTCAAAAAACTAAAAAAGCATTTCGCATCAAGCAATTATTAAGTTGTTTTCTTTCCAACGGTGGAAAAAAAAAATCCAACACATACTGTCGAGAAACGTTTTGTAAACTTGTTTGAGAAATACTGTTAGAAAAGAGCTGCTGAGCATGGTGATTGTTTCATTATTATTATTATTATTATAAGAAGATTCTAGACTTCTTTATTTTGAGCGCACTGACATCTCACTACAGTGTTAATCTTCACAGTAGCGGCACGCAGCTTTCGTCCGCACACGCACACTAGCGACGCCAAGCTTAGCGACTCCAAGCTAGAGACGGTCAATTTTGCGACGCTGAAATAGCAACGCTAAACTAGTGTCGCTATAATAGCGATGCTAAATTAGCAACGTAAGCTAGCCACGCTAAATTAGCGACCCTAAACTCTTGATGCTTAGCTCGCGACGACAGTGGCGACATCAGTGCTCCTGCTCTGGAAACCCATCGCCTACGTCCAGGCACTTCAGGTTGTCCAGCATTGCAATTTGAACGTTGTTTGTTTTTGTTGCCTGTGCAAAGTTGTGTTTTTTTATGATACGGTCAATACTATATATGATGTTTGTATAAAAAAAAATCTTGAAATCTTTTCTCTCTCATCTAAGTAAAGACAGATAGCTTTATACTGCGTAACACAATAAACCTTTAAACGTACAGTATCAATGCCCGATATTGACTATATGGATAGCAAACCTTCTCAAATGTCATGCATAAAAATATAGTTTTCTATTGAAAAAGAGTGAACATAACAGACAAGCAATAAAACATCCCCACATTTAAACCATCAACAACCAAAACAAAATGGCATCAACACAAGGTACATGTGGACTGTGTGGAGCCCACTGTGTGATCGGAGCTGTCTTTAGAGGTTATTTTAAACAAAAATCGAAATTCTTATCAAAACCACTGGAGTTAACATGTTCGCTTCCGGGCTCTTTGCTGACGTGTTTCACCCAAGTCTGTAATCATATCCATTTTGACCATCCCTCATGACTCGTGGAATTGGAATTAGGGCTGGGGGCAAATTATGATAATAGTAATAATAGTAATAATAGTTTTAATAATCCCAAACTGCATCACCAAGTAACTCCTTTCTTCTGTTTTAATTCGAATGGTTTGTTTTAATTTAGTATACTTTAATTTAGTCTTTGTTTGGATGAATTTAACCAATTTATAGCATGTCAGTGGGGAGTTTTGTCTTAGTTTTCTTTTAAAATGAGATCAAAGTGATCGTTGGATTACAATGCACTGTATCCCACCAGCTATGACAAAGTGCGATTCATTGATAAAAAGGAGGGACATTAAACAAAACAAACACATACTTCTATTTACATGCTATAATTTAATTAAAATTAATGTTTTGTGGTTCTTGCTTGACACAGCCAGTCCTAAAATGATAGCAATCTGCGATATAGCATTGACACAGATGTTTCCAATTCCAGTTTGTCTTTAGAAAGTAACACCTTATGTCTGATGTCACAGGCTGACTAATATTTATGCTTGTGTGTGTGTGTGCACGTGAATGTAGTGTTCTGGGCCATCAGGAAGTGCTCAAAGAAAGGTTCTTGGCGTTTTGGACGGGAATACAGACTTGCAAAACAGATCTCCACCCAAAAGCAAACTTTCTTAAACCCTTTCAAAAAAGAAAAAGAAGAAAATTACAATTATGCGAATCAAGAATAGAACGACGAATAAAATCGGAATCAAAGGTGATTAAACGTTCACACATCGGTGAGCGGCTTTCTTCAGGACGTACAAACTATGGGTGGTGGCACTACGGACACTATGTCTGGCGTTTTACCCTTGCTTTATTTTTTTCTCTGTCCTTGCATTTATTTCCAAGCTCCGACAGCACAGAGAAACTCAACAACAACAACAACAACAACTCTTGTCTTTTTTAACCTCTTTACATATCGCAGTGTAGTCTCTCATAATCCTCGTATGACTCCCCTCTGTGTTGTGGCGAAGAGGGGGATGGGGTGGACATTGATTGGAAGGATAACTGTGGGGGAGTGAAGTGATCCGAATCCCGGGTCAAACACCTCCTGCAACCCGCCGCTCTGTGCCGTGCACAGATGTCTCCACAAAGAGTTCCAGCACAGCTCGGTCCATAGTTCTTCCTCATCGTCTCCATCAGCCCCCACGACACATCCACAACGCCGCGCTGGGCTCCTCTCATCGCCGCCCGCCTTGTGTCTTTGTTCAACAACAACAACAACAACTACTACCGTAATATTCAGTGCTCATGAGGGCTACTAGTCGTGTGTTCTTTTGGTCCCACCTCTGCCCGATAGACGCCTTTAATGTCTCCCCACGCTCTCTACCCCACTGTCTCCACCCCCGTTTGATTCGGGAGAACCCAAGCGTTGGTGGTGGTGGGGTGGGGGGGGGGGGGGGGGGGTATAGGAACAGGACCCGCGGGTGTGAGCGGATTCACCGTACAAAACAAAAAAGGGCGGTGGTCCGTCACGACCGGGGTCTGTCCCTTGAGTTTGTGGGGCAAGAAAACCCCTTATACGTACCCCCGAACCCCACCACCCCCTGGCGGGCGAGCTATGTTCTGGGTCATGTGACAGTGGGCCGTGTCGGGGGGGGGGGGGGGGGGGTGTTGAAGTCCGAGAGGGAGGGGGGGAGCCGAAGGGAAGTGATGGTCAGTCGGTGTGATGAATGCGGCGAGGTGGAGAGGTGGAGAAGTGTCAGTTGCTGGTGGCCGCGGCGTGTTTGTGCATGGAGGAGGTGTCCATTTTGGAGAGGTTGGCCGACTTGGGCCACAGCTGCTGCTGCAGCTCCTTGACCACTCTCTCCAGGTGCTCCCGGGCCTCCCGCTCCAGTAGCAGGTCCGCACGGAGCTGCTCGCGGTCCGCCTCGGCGTGCTGCAGCTTCATCTGGAGGTCCTCGATCTGGAACAGGAAGACATATTCGCTCAGTTCAATTGATATTCAATAACCTTATTTTTCCGTTTAGGAACTTCCTTTGCTATTACAGTTTTACAGTGCACCAAGACATGTATTGGCTTTATATTGGTCTTGACTTGGCATTTGACCTGGCATTTTTAAGATGCATGCATGGATTTGAGATACAACAGGAGGGTTAGGGCATCTTGCTCAAGGATGCCTACAGGTAGACTATATGTACATTGGGGTTCAAAGCCAGAACCTTTTGAGCCTGCCATATATTTAGACTGAAGCCATTACAGAGAAGAACACAACACAAATGTTGTTGGTGGAATCAAGCATTTGGTTGAGTACTTCCATAGGGTTACTCATCTTGCGCGTGGCTATAATGCTAACACTCTACAAGGAGGAAGGACACTGGAAAATAGCCTGACCTCTGCCCCCACCCAGCTGTTATGTGATCAATCAAGTGATTATTTCAGTTTTAAACTCAATTGACCGAAGCCTTTCCAAACTGGCATGCAAAGCAACATTTTCACTTAAGAATGGTTACTCATCCAAAATCCAGGACTATTTGCTATCCATGTTGCTAATCCACCTCTACTATTGTGACGTTTCCCACTATAACCGTTACATACGTTCGCAACACTGTTTGAGGCACCATCCCAACATGGTTATACAACATGCCAAAGGCATACACAAGCTTCCCCGCTCACAGCATCTGACAAGCCTAAAAACAACCCTGTCTCCCAGTGCTGTCAGTTCTGTCACCGCATTTCCACCAGACAAGCCCCCAAGCCACAGCCAAACAATCAGTGATCCTCCACGGATGTACTTTCTAAATGACGGGTTTCCAAAATGGCAGTCTGTGTGGATAGGGAGACAGCCAGACCGACACCCTTGTTTATTTTCATCTGATTGGCACCCCTCCCTCCCTCCCCTCCCTGTGCCTGTTCAGGATGAGGCTCTGAACTCCAACATAACCGCCCAGACAGCCATTCAAGATTCTAGAAACGTGTTTCGTATTATTATTATTTGCCATCTGTACCAGAAGAGTGGAATTATGGCTACCAGTTTGCTGCCAGTTTAAACAAAATATTCATTATAATAACTAGAAGAAAGAGGAAGAAGAAATAACACACAATGCTATAAAGCGAACAACTAATTAGAAAACATTTAACACACAACAGTTGAAGAATAATTCTATAAATACATATATAGTAGATAAACTACAGCATGGAATCCCAAACTTTTCAGCTCGACCTGACCAAAGAAGTCTTCACAGGCGGCCGCGTAGCTTCCTTAGACGTGATAAGTATACCTCCAGGCTGGTAATCTGCAGATCGCAGGCTGCAGACCCTACTGTCCTGTTTGCCTGGTTTTGCATAGCATTAGACCTGTCTCTCGACGACTGTGAGCATGTAGGCCTAGATCTACCTATACTGTGAAAAGTAGCAAGAACTGAGGCTCACAGAACCAGCCATGCATGCATGTGCATGTTTGTGTGTGTGTGTGTGTGTGTGTGTGTGTGTGTGTATAGTACACACCTGTGCTGAGTACTTGGCGCGCAGGCGGCCAGCCTCGCAGCCCTTGTCGCAAACGCGCAGCAGACGCGCCTGCTCGAGCTCGCGCTTCAGGCGCACGCGCGACTCGTTGGCCTCCTTCATCTTCTTCTCGCTCTCGGCGCGCAGACGCTCAATCTCCTTGCGCAGGTTGCGTTTAGCCTCCGTCGCCTCGCGCAGCTTCTCCTTCTTAGCCACGCGCAGGAACTCCAGCTCCTGGTGCCGCAGAAACACACGGACAGAGCAGGGGTTGATGCCTTGACTAACGTGAATGGAGCTGAAGCTGTTTATTCACGTGAAAGGGAAATGAACTGTGTGCTTTGTATGGAAATGTTAAATGAGTAACTTTTGTAATGAGTTTGAAGTGACTTAACTTTCAGAATTGGCAATTTACATTTTACTCAGAGAAGTGAGATGTCCTTTCACTGAAGAATGACTGTGTGTGTGTGTGTGTGTGTTTGTGAGTGTGTGTTTGTGTGCTAACACGCCCATAAGCTGCTCATGGGAACCTAGCGTGAACGGCACACTTGTCTGTTATCAAGCCTTGTTGTTTCCTGAAGACAGATGCGTCGCAGCGCACGCCAACACACGCCCACTGACTACTCACTGCTGGCCCGCGTTACATCTTGCTATATATAAATACATATACAAATAAATACCTCACATATATGAATCCATAATGACATAAAATATGATGTGAGTATAATATAAATATATTTTCTAGTATACATAGCTAGATATATGAATAAATCAAATAATACTAAATACCATACAAAAGACAATAAAATATACTTTTAAAATATACAAAAATATTTTTAAAATATACAAATAAAAACAAATAGCTATAAATAACAGAAAAACATAAATATCTCCTCTAGGAAGCAGGGTAAAGTCCCCTCCTATGAGCCATTCAGTGTGGGTGTGTTGGTCAGGCTCCAGGACAAAAATAAACCAGTGGAAGTCCAGCCTGTTCCACAACAGCCCGTCAACATCCTCTCTCATTGTTATCTCCGGCCTGGACCCAGGGGCCGTGAGCGGCTCCTAGAAACAACTGCTGATTCCCTCCAGCCGTTGAGTTCCTGGTAGTGTGGGTCCTGTGTGTTCTTGCCATTCCTATTGGCCTGTTCTACTGACTTAGGATGTGGGTCGGCTTTTAGGAGTCTTACGGACATGTGTGCATGTGTCTGTTTGCCTTGTGTGAGTATGTGTGTGTGCGTGCGTGCGTCTGTGTGCGTGTCTGTTTGTTTATGCATGTGTGTGTGTGTGTGTGTGAACATGTGTCTGTGTTTGTGTGTGTGTATGCGCGCGCGTGATTGTATCATTTTGTATAGTGTGCGTACATAGTTGGTCTACAGTGTGTGTACATAGTTGATGTACCTAGTTGGCGTACATAGTATGTGTACAGTGTATGTACGTAGTGTGTTTACTGTGCGTACATCGTTTGTGTACAGTGTGTGTATACAGTGTGTGTGCATAGTTAGTGTACATAGTGTGTGTACAGTGTGTGTACATAGTGTGTACTGTGTGTGCACATATCTTGTGTACAGTGTGTGTACATAGTGTGTGTACAGTGTGTACATATCTTGTGTACAGTGTACACAGCTTGGTGACAGTGTGTATCCATGTACCTGCTGCAGGCTGCGCTTGGCCTGCAGGGCCGAGCCCAGCTTCTCCTCCTGCTTCACCCTCATCTTGACGATCTCGTGGAGGAAGCGCTCCTTGGACTCCTTGGAGTCCAGACCCCCGTCCAGGGCCTGCCGCAGGGTCTCCAGCTCGGCCTCCAGCCCCGACTCCAGCGAGGCCGGGATGGGGCCCGTGGGGGCGGGCGGCGTTAAGGACGACTCGGCCGCCGCGGGGGTCAGGGGGGCCGGCGGTCCGTGGGCCATCGGAGAGCTCAGGTCCTTGGCGGAGCCGCACGAGGAGGTGAAGGAAGGCGAGGAGAGAGAGGAGAGCGAGGAGGTGACTGTTGGGGAGGGAAGGAAAGGCGAGGAGGTTGGAGGAGTTATAGATTTACCGGCAGTATACTGGATGCAACAAATGTTTTCAACACCACACAATCCCAACCGATCGTACTTAGAAATGTCGCGATATATCCGTGAATCGTCACTTACGTTCTTCGCGGTTCTCCACCTCGATCTCCAACTCCGAGTCTTCCTGGGGGGGCTTGCAGATGGAGGAGGGGGGCAGGCAGCAGGGCTCTGAGACCAGGGGGACTAGAGGGACCAGGGGTAACAGGGGGTGCTGGTCCCCGGTGGCCTTCCTCTTGCGGGGCCGGGCGGTGGCGTGGGCCTCCTCCCCCAGGGGCACCCCTCCGCTGGGGTGGGAGGTGCTGGGGACGCAAGGGGACAAGGGCCCCTGGGCCTTGCCCAGGGGCAGTGGCGTGAGGGCAACGTTGGGGGCCACAGCGCTCTCCATGATCTTGAAGTTGTAAAAACTGAGGGAAAGACAATTAAGAGAGCACTTTTCAGTATTTGTCACTGTTGGTATATTTTTGCTTTTATATTGTATATATTTTCTAATATCTTTGTTTCAGTAGTCATTTTATTATGTATTTTTTTCGTGGCTTGGCAATGTGTCAATTGTACGTAGGAATTGAGAGAAAAACGGAGAGAGAGACATTTTAGTGTTGGTATGTAGAAATATTGTTGGGTTGGGACCTTCTCTGCAAACGTCTCTTATCTCACTGACACAAACTAGCAGCTCCTTTCGCCCTTCTACAGAGAACCCTGTCGGCCATGTTGGATCAGGGCATGGTGGTGCGGTTGCCATGCTCACCCGTCTCTCAGCAGGGCCCGGGGGCGACCGGAGGGCTCCTTGTCTCCAGCGGAGATGTTCGGGGACCAGGGTCTGAACGCTGAGGGCCTCTGCCTCGGCTGGATGCAGTTAAGAGCCTGAAACACACGCACACACACACACACATACACACACACACACACACACACACACACACACACAATTAATACAAATTACACTTGAAAAATCGAAAACAGTTCAAAATCGTAATAACATTAACATGGGTCCAATAGGTTGGGACAAAAAGCAATTAATCAAAAATAGACTTTTACTTTCACTTGTATACCACTTTTCATTGATAACAATCCCAGAGTGCGATCATAGCAGTGTAAATGCTGTATAATATGAACACAGGCAAGGACATTTCTAACTGTGAATTGTTGGGTATTGATCGTCGCAAGGGGCCATCTATCATGGTGTTTTGGTGATGTTGGGTTACAGTTTTCCCAGACCTCAGGAGGCCGGCTGAGTAAGGGAATACACAGAGCCCCCCGACTGCTCTCTGGTTTCCCCTCGGCAGCGCAGCTCGGCAGGTCTAAATTTAAGCCCCGTCCTCATCCTCCATCCATCCATCCTTAAGTTTGGCATGGCAGTACCCCAAATCTCATCTCCGTACCACTCCGTTGGCCCATATAATTATCCAAACAATCCAACCGTATTTATACCGCGTTTTTTGTGCAAAGCTGCAGTACAAAGTGCTTAACAAGTTTTATAAAATCTGGGAATCACAGCGGTACGTTTCAAAAGGTAGATTGAAGCCAAAAAAGACAACACATTATGTCAATAAAAAGAAAGCATAACTAAAAAGACATGTTTTACGATTCTTTGGATGCTGTCAAAATATTCGGATGCAATGTGCAAAAGCAATACAAAACCAAGCCCTTTTAAGCTCACCTTATTGGCAGAGGCGGAGAGGGAGCATAGCCAATCAGGTTGCTTGTCCTTGTCAGCCAATGGTGGCGATGACAGGAAGTCTTCATGTTTCAATTTCTTGGCTGGGATGGGATCAGCTGCCTGGAAACAGAGAATAGAGATGAGTTTAGATTTTTAATATGAGGAATATATGGTTGCGTTGACATTCGTTAGCTTAGCATGTCAGGCTAATTCTAGTAGCCAGTTAATGCCACTGCCTGTTATTTTATGTTCACATTTCTTTTTTTTAAGATAATGAAACAATGATTGCCTCCGTGTGCCTAATAACTTGGGAGTGGACGTGTAGCAGTGCACTTGCTTGAACACATACAAACAAACTAACGACACACACACACACACACACACACACACACAAAAACACACTGTCTGTGAGTCTGTCTGACGGACAGACAAGGAGGGGTCTGTTGTGACTATGATCTCATCTTCTTAGCTGTGGCTGTCACTGGCTGCCACACACAGTTTGTGTGTGTGAGTGTGTGTGTGTGTGTGTGTCATATACACACACGCATGCACACAGGCACGTACACAAACACACATCAACAGCCATAGACTCGCATGATTAGGAACTTAGGAACTCAACTTTATACTGTACATACTATATATATATACACACAAATATATACTGTATACAGACACTTTCTGTTCATGGTCTGATGCTTAGGTTTAGTTTCATTCAAGTGTTCTCACACCCACACACACAGGAGGGAGATGCCCTGGTGGTCTGAAGGTCACACGCATGATCGGAGGCCTGTAAACCGTGACATGACAGCCGAAGTGCTGGAGGCTTGATGTCTTTCACCCATTTATCGACCATTCTCTCTCTTATTCTCTTTCTCTGTATTCTATCTCTTTCTGTCTTTATATGCCTGTTTCTCTGTCTTTCTATCTGTCTGTTTCTCTGTCTATCTCTCTGTCTTTCTATCTGTCTATCTCTCTGTCTTTCTATCTGTCTGTTTCTCTGTCTATCTCTCTGTCTATCTGTCAGTTTTTCTGTTTATCTCTGTCTTTCTATGTCTGTTTCTCTGTCTATCTCTGTCTTTCTATCTGTCTGTTTCTCTGTCTTTCTAGCTGTCTGTTTCTCTGTATCTCTCTGTCTTTCTATCTGTCTGTTTCTCTGTCTATCTCTGTCTTTCTATCTGTCTGTTTCTGTCTTTCTATCTGTCTGTTTCTCTGTCTATCTCTCTGTCTTTCTATCTGTCTGTTTCTCTGTCTATCTCTCTGTCTTTCTATCTGTCTGTTTCTCTGTCTATCTCTCTGTCTTTCTATCTGTCTGTTTCTCTGTCTTTCTAGCTGTCTGTTTCTCTGTATCTCTCTGTCTTTCTATCTGTCTGTTTCTCTGTCTTTCTATCTGTCTGTTTCTCTGTGTCTCTCTGTCTGTTTCTCTGTCTATCTCTCTCTGTCTTTCTATCTGTCTGTTTCTCTGTCTATCTCTCTGTCTTTCTATCTGTCTGTTTCTCTGTCTTTCTAGCTGTCTGTTTCTCTGTATATCTCTTTCTGTCTATCTTTCTGTTTATCTCTTTCGTTTCAATTAAATTCAATTCAAAAGAGCTTTATTTGCATTGAAAATAAACATTTATATTGCCAATGCAGTTTAAAAATTTAACAAGGGACAAATATCTATGCACCATGAAAAAAAAGGATTATACAAAATACAAGTACGGTAGAAAGTCTGTCTCTCTCTCTCTATCGCTGTTTCACCCGTCTGTCTATCTTTATCTCTCTTGCTCTGTCTATCTCTCTGACTTTCTCTCTATCTCTCCCTCTCGTTTCATCTATGTATCTGTCTATGGGTCTGGTACATGTGTTCATTGGAGGAATCCAATGTGGTGACGGTGGGGGGGGGGGGGTTGACGGCTGGTATCCGTCCACTGTACAGGTGGCAGCACTCTCCCTTGACACATTGCTTACTGACTATACACACACACACACACACACACACACACACACACACACACGTGCCTCATTCTCTTTCCAAAGAGGCATCAACAGGTGGCCATTTCTAATAGGAGTTAGTATCTCAACTTCCCTCCCACACTATAAATCCTCTCTCTCTCTCTCTCTCTCTCTCTCCATCTGTCTGTGTGACCATTTTGGGATCTTGCTGGCTGGGCGGCCCTCCTGTAATGGGAGACTGCGTAAAGCTAGCATAGTGGGACAATAAGCGTGGCTAGACTACGCGCTGACACCCAATGACACCCAGAGGAACACCAGGGTTACTTGGCAGTAGCTCAACCAGCACACTAACAATCTTATTTTGTGAGACATATAAAGACTAAAAGGTCACTTGATGTTGAAAAAACGAGTTCCTAGGTTAACATTCTTCCGGGTGTAGAGCTTACCTGTCCAACAGATAAAGTTTACTCAGTGTTATACAGGTTGGACGACAACTAAACACATACATGACCTGGCATCCACAGCACAGTACTTTGCACACAGCACAGCACTTTGTTTAAAGGTATGCGTTGTTTAGCATTCGGCTGTATCCACATCGCCGCTGCGGGATGTTAACATATCTTATTATGATAGCGATACTCTCATCATCTACGCGTCTTTACTATTAAAAAAGAAATGTAACATCCAGTCACTAAGGTGATGGGGCGAGTATCTCGGTTTCAGGACGGCAATAAAGCCCTCTCTTAGTGGGTCTAAGTGGGTCTTGTCTGGTGGTCTGGACTGAAGCGAACCAGGGGAATGCATTTGGTGCTCGCGTAGCGGTGAAGCTAGCAACCGCATTAGCTTGTAGTTGTAGGTCATGTCACACAAAATAAGACGCCCTGCATATTAGCATGGCTAGCCGGCTAGCGCGTCCACTGAGAGAGAGAGAGAGAGAGAGAGAGAGAGAGAGAGAGAGAGAGAGAGAGAGAGAGAGAGAGAGAGAGAGAGAGAGAGAGAATACCCTGCTAATCTGCAGGCACTGATACACCCACACACAACCACACTGGAGTCCCCAAGGCCTGACTGGGCCTATTCCACATGCCCTCCGGTGTCTTGTGGATTAACCATTGCCAGCGTCAACAGACCTTCATGGAAGCGGGGGGGGGGGGGGGGGGGGGGGGGATAATCTTGAAACAGCGGATGACGTTTCGGGTCAACGATTGGCTGCCTGAGCCGAGGGTGGGGGGTAGGGGGTGGGGGGGTTAATCTGTGTCTCTAGATTACAGAGCAGTTGGTCCCCATGGCGGCAAACCAAGACACACTGGGGGTGGGATGCAATGACTTGGAGAAACAGACAGATGGACAGACAGAGAGGCAGACAGAACCAACAGACAGAGAGGAAGACTCAAAAAAAGGAAGAGCATTGCAGAACTGGATAACATAACACAACACACACACACACACACACACACACACACACTCAGCAAAAGCACAGGTGTTGGCACTCATGTCCAATGATGCATCTGCCACTCTCAATTTCACTTCACCATACACTGTGTATGTGTTTATACATATATATGTGTACACACACATACACACACACATATATATATATATATATATGTATGTGTGTAAATTAACGAAACTAAACGCCCACAAGATTAGACTATCCGTATATTTATCGGCCTGTATAACAATCCAGATACTAATGCATATTCCCCTAACACAACTAACACTGATATTAATGCATACTTAGTCTTCAGAAATGGTACGATATCATAATAAGATGTATCTGTCTTATAATGTAAAATCTATCATATTTAGGATGGGTGGCTGATAGACTAAGATTTCACACACTAGAGATATGGAGGATATGACACCTCTAGGATAGGGTGCTTTAGAACCGCGAGCAACGCGGGTGCGCATGTGGTTAGATATAGGGGTTAGGCGGTGACTGGCCGTGTGTGTGTGTGTGTGTGTGTGTGTGTGAGAGAGTGTGTGTGTGTGACACTGCTCATACATGGAATCTCACACCCTGCTGTAGACATGGTATCTGTGTCACCAGCCTCAGGCGGGCACATGCACACACACACACACACACACACACACACACACACACACACACACACACACACACACACACACACACACACACACACCCACGCATGCACACACACACACACACACAAACACACAGACACACACTAATCATGGCCATACATGGAGGCCAACCATGAGAAAGTCACAAAGCCTCCAGTCATGAGCTCTCTCAGCTGTGTGTGTGTGTGTGTGTGTGTGTGTGTGTGTGTGTGTGTGTGTGTGTGTCTGTGTGTGTTTGTAATGGTACATCTGTTCCTCAGTGCTGGCTTGTCCTTGAGTATGTGTGTCCTTACTCTATGTGTCTGTCTGTCTATTTGTCTGTGTGTCTGTCAGTCCGTGTGTGTCTATATGTGAATGTGTGAGTCTTGCATTTCTACGAGTATGTGTCCATGTGTGTGTGTGTGTGTGTGTCCGGATGGGTGTGTCAGCCAACAGCCTTCTCACTTTCTGAGAAAACCGTCTGTCTTTTGAAACTCTGCATTCTGCAGAAGACTTCCTCTGTCTGCTGGCTCCAGTCATCAATTCACACAACCTCTTAGTTTAACAAAACTCAGCTAAAACAAACTGTTGCTTTCCCACGTTGATGTTCCCATGATAGCATGTACTTTTGGATTCGACTGTAGCCTGCTAGGTTGTTCTCTAAGGATATTATGGTAGCTTGTTAGCTAGTACTCATAGGATAAAATGCTAGCTATTTAGCTTGTACTTATAGGATAATATGGTTGCTAGTTTTCTTATATTGATAAAGTAAGATGGTAGCCTGTTAGCTTGTGATGTTAACACCTAGAATTGTATACGTGATAGTGAGTTTAAAAAGTGTGAAGCAACACTCCCAGGCCAGACATAGGACATTTATTGCTCTGTTGCCGCGGTTACCTCAAGTCTAGGTCGTCTTACACAACCACCACAGGAAATCTGCCACGATATACATTTTTTTTGTACAAATATTTTTTGCTGTTAAGGACAAAGTTCACGGAGTCATTTAAGAACAAGTCATAAAAAAAAAGAAGAGCGGGTTAAATATTTCAAAAAAAGAAATAAAGTTGGCGTTGTAAACACTAAGGCGAAACTTCCTCTGGCAATTTTTCAGTGGGGTAACTGAGAAGTCTTTGGTGTTGAGAAACACGGACCTGACAGGCAACAACACAACCAAAAGCCTTCCAGCGAAAAATGTCTAGCGATTCTCCTGGCAGGCGGCCAAGCTTTCTCTCCAGATAAGAAGAAAAGTGACACAATCAGACATTTTTATCTTCTCTTCTTCCATTCCATCTATCTGTAGCGCCCCTGTCACAACCAACAACTGCAAATTAACATTCAACCGTTCTCAGCAATTTAAATTATCTAAACTTTGGGTGTTGCCAAGTCTAGTTTTGACTCATCCTAAGCTTCTGAACTACTGAACTTAGACAGCCAGTTGGTTAAACAGGTGTGCACAGTTTATTGTCATAGCACACCTCTCTGGTCTCAGCCAATGAGGGGCCCTCGTCAAACATTGTACAATGTCCTTTTCTTCTCTTTAAAGTCACAGCTCTGACCCTGGTGGACGGGTCAGGGGTCAAATGTGGGGTCGGACAATGTGGGTTTTTCACTTTCACAGAATTGCCACACATGGGTGTTTCTCAAGTCTCTGCCTCAGCCACGGATATCAGCAGAATACTGCCGGCTGCTGAACCTGACAATGACCTGGCTTACAGAATCCAGTTCCTGTTGAGCAAGGCTGGGTTTCCACGTCAGGCTGCAGAAATGTGACAACATGTCAGAGGCTTAATCTTTACTGCAGATGGATGGCTTATGGTGCTACAACGCTAAACAGGTTGTTTAGCCTCAAGCTAACATCCACCCAGACTAAGACGCAGATGAAAGGGCCAGCAACCTGTTTGCTTCGCCGTCTATTCCCCTGCAGGGAGAGACCTACACCACACCCTGCCTGTGACCTGGCTGAGACCTGCCCAGCAGTCTTGTGAAGGCGCCACACTGTTGAATAGGCTGGATCCTAGCCTGCAGGCTAGCTTAGCACTGAGAACCAGCTAAAAAAAGTAAAGGGGGGGGAAAGAAGATATTTTTACTGCCACAACCACAGAATAAAAATGCTAAACTAACAGGTGTCGCAACATGGCATCCCTGTAGTATGTACCAAGGAGCAGGGCGACCAGCGCTAAGGTCGAACTCGTTAGCCGTTGACCTTGGTGTTAACAAGCCAGCTGTGTGCTAGGCTGCGAGTCAAGCAAATGTTTGGTTTGTCATCGGCTTCAGTCGCTGTTTTGTGTGGTAAACTGTAAATAGAGTCATGTCGGAGGGTTCTTTCATCAGAGAACTTGCATTGGATCCTCATCAACATGCTCATCTGAAAATATGCATGTGTATCTGTAAATATATGTACATGCGCCATCCAAATCTCCCAACTGACATTGAGACTAAAAATTTAGTTTGGTGCGATGGCTGTGGAGAGTAACACTCCTTTGAGATTTCTCGACTGTGCTCACAAATTACACACACGCCAACGCACACGCACAGTCGCACACACATACTGCAAACACACACTGCAAACACACACACGACTCCAATTTTGGCATGTAGTGGATCTCATCCCTGCCTCCCTGGCTATGGCTTTGGTGGCAGAACAATAGGGCTTCTGTGTTTAATAAAGCAAATGGCACAACACACACACAGTGCAAAAGTACAACTACTGCACCATTATACTGCAAAGTATCACATTTATCTTTTCTTTATTTTCTGAACTTTTTCAGAACAATGTTAAATCTCTCGTCTCGACTATTGTGAAAAGATTTGAGGACTCGGGCACCGAGACTAGCTGATTTGCTGACTACACTCGAAATGACCTCATATAAAATTCACTTTGATACGACGAAGGGCAAATTCCCTATACTCAGCACATAAATGAGTGTGTGTACTGTATGTGTGTGTGTGTGTGTGTGTGTGTGTGTGAGCGAGGGGGGGGGGGGGTCTTTACTTAAACTTTATTATTTTACTTTTGGAGCCTTTATGTTGGGAATGACAGGAAGCAAGTATTTAACCGCTGGAGAGAAAGGCCTGTGCTCTTGTTATGTTTGGAAATATACTCTAGCATTGACTGCATTTGAAGGCCCTTGTCAGACAAGACATATGCGCAGTGTACATGTACTCATGTGTATGTGTGTGTGTGTGTGTGTGTGTGTGTGTATGTGGTTCAGAGTCGGGGTGGGTGCATACAGCAGATGTTGAGGTCTTCTGCAATGAGCAAAAACAAGCGCGCCCTCGGCCCTTACTTATCCTGTTAACCAGGAACACACCCACCCCCCACTCCAACTGAGCATGAGCAGAAGGAGGCCTGTGTACGTGTGTGTGTGTATGTGTGTTTCCACAGTCCTAGCCAAAACAATCCCTAAGCTCTCATTTTATGTGGCAGGTTTCAAGAAAACATGCTATTTCCCTCCAAAACCGAAGGGCCCCATGGCTTTCTTTTCTTATGTTTTTTTTTTCTTGCTCTTATTGAGGAGACAATGAAGGCCGTTCTGGAGAGAAAATAAAACCCCACTATAGACATTGTGCATGTGACATGTGCTTTTTCTGTTGCTCTGTTTTTTTTTTAATCTAACCACGGCCTTCGCTTCCAGGAAGGTAGGCCAGGGATGCTAGATATGACTAGCACCCCACCTCCCCCCTCCACCTCCTCCTCCTCCCCCACCCCAAAACAGTTGTTGTTCTTCTGACAAGGCTAGGCTAAAGGCTAGCAGCAGTGATGATCAGCACCGTTACCTCCCTAGTGGCTAAATGGGGGGCTGGATAGGTAACGTTAACACAATGGGAAAACACAAATTAACAATCATGAGAAACGCTTAAATCATAAACTACACTTTGGGAACACAAAACACACACACACACACAGGGGGGGGGGGGGGGGGGACAGGATGGGATTGCAGAGAGGAAGGAGGTGGAGGGGGGAGGAAGAGCAGGGTCTCCATTTCCTCTCGCCAAATTTGCTTTGGCAAACGTTTCCGTGGGAACGGCGAGCGAGTCGCGCGGTTCTGCTCAGCCAGAACGAGCAAGGAGGGGGGCGGGGGGCAAGTTGGGGTGGCCCACTGCGGTGGTGGTGGTGTGGAGGTGGGGGAGGGGTTGGGGTAAGTAAATACAGCTGGACCTTTCCAGCTCTTTTCCCCACGCCAAAGCAGAACTCAAGTTCCTGGGGTCAGCTGTTTATAGAGGGATTTTATGCTAATGCTAATGTGCTAATATGCCAGGGAAACAACGGATGATCATAGAAAAATCCAACGCTAAAACTATGCTAGGGCAACGAGGGCTGTTCATAGAAGAATCCAATGCTAATGCTATGCTGGCAACAAGGGCCGTTCATAGAAGGATCCAATGCTAAAACTATGCTGGCAACATGGGCGGTTCATAGAAGTATTGAACGCTAATGCTATGCTGGCAACAAGGGCTGTTCATAGAAGGATCCAATGCTAAAACTATGCTGGCAACATGGGCAGTTCATAGAAGTATTGAACGCTAATGCTAATATGCTAGGGCAACAAGGGCTGGTCAGAAGGATCCAAAGCTAATGCTAATAACATGGTCTGCTGCAGCTAGCTGTGCTACTGCTAATGTATCGACTACAACAATGAACTACATTGGACTGTACTGTATATACAACCGCTCTATAGAATCTATCTATAGTAGTATAGTTGTCTGTTGAATGGGGGTATCTGTTTTTCTGCAGAAAAGCTTGGAAAAGTCAGTGATGGGAGCAGACTGGTGTTGGTCTGAGAGGAGCCAGTCGCTCCTAAATGGAGGAATAATTCTAGGAACCCAGTGTAATGTCTCCTCCATGATCCAGCACAACAAATGTTTTATAGCCATCTAAAAGCAGGATGATTGAATTAGCTGTGCGTTGAAACTTTCTGACATACACTGCGCTCGCACACTAATGGACATTCATATCGATCTGTGTGTGTGTGTGTGTGTGTAGGGTTTGTGTGTGTGTGTGTGTGTGTGTGTATGTGTGTGTGCATGCACCGAGTGCCCATGCTAAGGCTTACTGTTAGTTAAGAACAAGTGACCACATTTTAATGACATTATGATATACTTTTACAATCACGGGCAATGGAAGGAAAAACTAAAATGAGTATTTGGCTTAATATTTAATTCCACGGTGCTTTCTTGATTTGTTATTAACACGATATATCAATATCAAAAGCTATAAATCTCCCCTTCAGGCTGCTGGCAATAGCAACCCCCTATGGCTTTGATCTGCTTTCTAAGAATACTCGAAAGTAAATTATATGTAATTTAAGTTGAATCGAGGAGTTCATGTGTATGCATGTGTGTATTTTGAGGATTTGGCGTGTTTTAGCGTGATTTGTGTCCTAGAGTGGAGAGAACTTATGAAAAAGAACGGCTGAGAAAAGTAAACATTTGGGAGGAGGCGTTTGTGTGTGTGTTTGTGTATTTGTTTTGTGTGTTTGTTTGTATGTGTGTTTGTCTGTAAATATGCTTTTGCGAGGTTGGTGTGAAGTTGTAGAAGTACACACACACACACACTCACACACACACACACACACACACACACACACACACACACACATATATAACAGTGCGAGTACAAGCAAGTCTTTGCACTGTACACTCCAAAGAATAGAAAGGAAAAAATGAAAGCAAACACGAGGTGCTGGGAAATGAAAGGGTAGCCGGGCTAAAGCTAGTGGGGACAGGCGTCACTCCAAGGCGATAATTCACATCTGGAAATCCAAAGCAAACTCCACTCAATCTCCCGCTGACACTGAAGCAGACACACCAACCGTTGTCAGATAACAACAAGGCAGTCAGAGACACTCCTTGGCCCGTTGGCTTCAAACGCACCACCTTCCTTTGTCTACACTCTACTCGTCAATTAAACTAATATGTCGGTCGCTAATCCCAGACAAACGTCAATGTAGGTTTCACAGCAAAGACGCACGTCAGATCTGCCCAAATGTCCCAAGGCTTATGAAATATAATCATACTTTGTTTTACTATTTTATTGTTCTAACTTAGTTTGTATTTTAGTAATACATTTGTAATTAAATATATCAATATAAAGTTAGTATATACATAAACATTGCAGGTGAGGTGCAAGTGTGTCACTTGAGCTAGCTCTAGCTGGTGTCGCTGCTCCTGCCAGCATCTCTATGAAGCGCTGTGGCTAGCGGCAGCTGATAAGATGCTTTGAAGATTAATGAAAGGTGTAAGCTAACGAGCTATGCGGCACTTCGAACGCTCCCTTGACCCCACTCCATGTTTAAAGTGCCACTTGGCAGAGTGCAGATCAGCAGCTGTGTGTATGTGTGTGTGTGTGTGTGTGTGTGTGTGTGTGCGTGCGGGAGGCATGGTCATTCAATGATTTACACGGCGCATAAAAACACCTTAGATAATTCACTGTCCTTAAACAATGGAGGGTGTCTATGGGCGTGTAGGTGTATGAGTGTGTGTGTGCGTGCAGGGGTTTCTATTTTCTCATGTCAGCACCAGACAGTGTGCAATACCATTAAACGGAAGGTCGGCCAGCCAGCGTCGACAAGGGTGAGATGAGCTACCATTCATTTTCCTGGCCAGCTCCGCCACAATGACAAGTCAATCATGGCTCCTAGAAGGCTTCTCCAGCCAAACGTCAGGATTAGATTGGATTAGATTGTCGAGGCGTGCGAGGGAGAAACCTCCAGAAAGGCAAGCCATACAAACGGGGAGACATCTTGGGTGAGGAGAAACTCAAATATATGCCCGTTGTGAAACCAAATTGTTATATGGTGTGAGGGCGAAGAACGATTTTTCTGGTGCTTCCATTGGTCCTCAGCCCGCCCACCCAGTGGTTGGCTCAGGAAGTAGTTTGGCCTGTCTGTGAGAACACTGGACCCTTCACGGCCCAGGGCTTCTCGGGGGTTCCTCTTTCTGAGGGGGCCAGCGTAAGGTCAGCTGTCAGCTGGTTAAAAAATACACGACATCACCCCCGGACCGTGGCCAGACGGGGCGCCCGACAACCCCCCACGTTCCACCTGGTTTCAGACCGACCACTTCCTCATGCACACACAGTCCCTCACAGGCGCTAGGCAGACAGCCGCCTGCCTGTGTCACCACACACAGACGGATGGCTGTGCATTTCTATTAGCGGACTGCGTTTGTTGTCGTAGCGCATTAGGCGAGGGTAGAGCGCCACCCGATAATGCTGCCCCCTCAGACATCGGAGGGTTTTGATGCAAGTGTTGGTCTATGTTGTTTTGAACAGCGGATGAGGAGTGAGTGTTTATGCTGGGTGAGACGGTAACACGTGTTTGCGAGCTTGAATCGTATTGCGCTCAGTACTGTAAGTAAGAACAGGCAAAGCATTCACATTTAAGTTGATTTGTGGTGCTCAGTGAAATAGATAACCACATCATGGGCGTAATTACACCTGGCCTATACGTTACCATGCTGTGAACATCCATCATAAGCCCAGTCCCAGCTGCTTTGGTTGCGGTGATGGTGGTATGTTAGACCCAGCTACGCTACATGCTACACTACAAAGCTAGCATTAGATGAACTGCAACAGAGCCAGAGTCCTTCCACTTCTATTCACATTCAGGCCACAAGACCGTCAACAACAGAGGCAGCTGGCGCGGCTCGACTGACTCTCTGAGGTCTAAACTACAGGCGTGACACCAGTGACCGGCTCACAGCTACGACGTAGTTGCTAGCGTTATTTGTGTTATTGCAAGTTCCTAGCCTGGCTGCTATCAGCTAATAGCCCTGTGATAAGCTTAGCACTCAAGTCCGGGGCCACAGTGTTTTCGTTCACTCTCAATCAAAGACAATTGTACGTGAAGGGATTTGGGAGATGAGGGTCTTGATTGCACATTACAGCCCAACAGTGTTTGCTTTGCAGTGATCTGTGTTAGGCTATGCATTATGGCAGAAAGCAGTGCTTCATATCACACTCACACTAGCCACTAGAAAGCATAAAAAAACGCCATGGAAACGGACGTCTACTGGGCAGGAAGTTGGCAACTGTAAAGTGGAAAAAGTATGTTTCAACAAGAGACATTAGGTCACATCCTGTTCGGTGGAGTGGGACAATCTTGTACTTTTTTTTACCATAACACTGGGGCCATTGAAAATCAGAGCAATTGCCCACAAGCTGACCAGAGTTTCAGAGTTTGGACCGACTTTCAAACTCCCACTAATGTATTCCAGCAAACAGTCGGATAGGACTGTGTATAGATGTGATTCATGTTGATCCCATATAGATATCCATACACACACACACCCACCCACACACAGCCATTTCCCATCGTGCTGCCAGTGCAAACTTGTCAAGCGTCTGTTCAGGCACAATACATATGCATGAGTCCTGTGTGGCTGTCTGCAGGGTCCCCTTGTCTGCGTGGGCTAACGTTCAGCGCTAAGGCTCAGTGCTACCACTCAGTGCTAACAACCATAGACCATTATAATGGTCTATGGTTGTTAGCTAGGTCCCTGGCTCCGCGCTGATGGAATGTTTTCGGACAGCTTTCAGACACTTGGCGCTAATGATGCTACACATGCCCTGTGGCAATTGTCTCTCGTTTTCTCTCTCCAGCTATCTCTCCCTGTCTCTCTATCTGTCTCTCTAAATAACCTCCTTTCCTCCAATCGGTGTGCTGAACAGTTTCACCAAGAGCTTTACAAGCATGTAGAGACATGCTAAATTATCTGCAGCTTGGGTCTGTGTCAAGGTCTTCAAATGAAAAAAGTTGCAGTGTCAAAATGCAGACATGGGGCGGACACATATTCCATTATGACTTGTAGTAGCAGTATCCATCATAGAGTCTAAGTGTGCTTAGACAATGGCACCACTGGACGGAACCCAGAGAAAAGCTGTAGTTATTATGGTCCGGCTATTACGTCGATAGCGTTAGCATGCTAATTCTGACCTGACCTGCTCCAGAGGCCATTAAGTTTTAATGTAACTGCTCCTAGACGTATCAAGGCTGTAATGTGGAAAATAATTTGACACATTGGAACACATTAGCCATGGAACCATTTACATCTCATATCGGTTAGCTATATCTTTCTATTGGGAATTATGCATCAAAATGGCAACATCTCCGGATTTTTGTAAATTTGTAGAAAAACAGAAAGCCAGACACATCTAAATGTATTTATGAATTGCCATATAGACAGCCATACTGCAAGAGAGCAAGGACTCAATAAAGAAAGCTAGGAGGGAAAGACCTCGAAAGTGATGTAAGTCACAGTCCCGTCCCATGAA